>JBCJKH010040474.1:0-12489 GCA_039877255.1 Loriculus beryllinus | reverse complement strand
AAACCACAGCCCTGCACCAGCTACTAAGAAGGAGAAAAATGACTGCTACTGCTGAACCCAGGACAGGTAGCCACGGATAACCTGCTGTCTTCCAGGTACTGCAGCCTAGCAAGGAAGCTTCAGTCCATGGCATGCAACGTACTAACATGTTATTCCTAAGGATCTGATAGCTAGTATGTCTTCTGACAAAATTCTGTCTTTCAGAGTGCTCTGCTTCCCTCAGCAGTGAGGAAAACATGATTCTTGCCATAAAAATAGGCTGTTAGGCAATGTTGGTCCGCATCATGCCTTCTGTGTGTACATACATGTATATGCACATACCCACATGTGCTCTGTTACTCCTCTTCCTTAGTGGACTTGTGTAACATCACTTTTTTTGGCAATGATTTTTTGCAGTCTTTAAAAACATTAAAAGAAATTTAATGTCTTTGTTTTCACTGTATTTTATTAATAAAGGAGCAAGTGTGGACCTCTAACAAGCAGTCTTCCTTTCTAATTTTCTCCTCCGTTCTCTTCCCTATCCCATTGCCTGATAGCTACCTGGGAAGAATTTACAATCTGAGGAGTAACACTTTCTGGAATGATGCAGATTATGGTTTTCCCCTAATACATTTCAGTGCCTAAAGTGGTTTTGTTGCCCTCCTCCCTCTCTTCCCCCCACATCCCCCCTCCTTTTTCTTTTCTTCTTCTTATAAACGAGATCTGTCTCACAGCTTGTACTATCCATGAAGGCAAGATGGCGATCCTGAACAGTTTGGTTTTTAATATTTCAAGATAACAGCTCCTGGAAGATAATAGAGTGTTTTCCCATAAATTGAGTCAAACTGGGAGCATTCAGCAATGACATTTCCCTGTATATGTGTATAGAAAGCTTTTTTGATCTTCTGTCTGGATGCTATGGGTATAATTTACTATAAATTATAAGCTTCTGTGTTTCTGTGATGGCATAATTTATTCTTGATCCAGAAAAAATAAGTATAATCTTAATTCATTTTTAGCATTATGCTAAGATAGCCCATCTTCTTTACGAAACGGCTTGTCTGCTAAAATGAAGGATGCATTTTATGTTCAGCTTGCCAGTAGTGTCCTTTGCTATCATTCAGTGTGACATAATAATAGCTTGGATGTCTTTTGCTCTGCCTATACCATTTGCAGTATGGGAAAATTAAGAAATCATGGTTTTAGTGTTCCTTGTCAAGAAGTCCTGAAAGTTTCTCTTCATTTATACTATAAAATAAGTAAACTATGTACATGGTTTACTATGCACATTAAACTATGCATATAGTTTTTTTACAATTTATTCTCAGAATCGGACCCAAACTAGTCTCCTAATTTCAGTCGTGAAATCATGCAGGGGCTGGGATGTTGATCTGAAAAGCTGTAACTGGCTCAGGCTCTCTGAAGATAGGTTCAAATGCTGAAGTCAAAGGCAGGCTCTTTGCTGGGGGAAGGACCTGGCATGAGGTTGGATGAAGCTCTGAGCCTCACAGTGCCAGCTCAACTCTTCTTATTGTGCCTACCTGTAATGAACACTCTCCTTTAACCTGAATTGTTCCAGCAGCCAGATGGCATTGGTTGATTATAATAAGTGTATGCTATTAGCATTGGGTAGTATACTGGGTAATGGCAGCAGTCGGTCCAAACTAGTTCATCAAATTATCAGAAGTAAAATTTTCAGTAACTTCTCTTAATGATATGAACATGTTGCTAATTTAATCTGTTTCTGTTATCTTTTAATTTCTGATCTGATTGCTCACTTTGCTGAATTATAAATGTCACAGTGATAGGAAAATGCATTTTAATTTCAGCTTGTCTGTTGACAATAAAACCTATATAATAGGGAATTAGGTCCCAGAACCCCTTTTTAGTTTGTTTTCTATATTACTGACAGCCAGAGATGAATGTCATACTGAGTTTAGCTTAAAACAGTCTCTTCCACTGTTTTTTTGAGATAGGAGGATGGAAAGTCAAATCACTGTTGACAGAGTGAGCTAGACTTGGAAACACTACACAAACCCTGGCTTATTTTCAGATTTCTTTTCTGGAATTCATGGAATTATATAGAGGATGATCTAAACCACTATGGTGGTCAATTAAACACTCTTTACCAGCTACATGACTACATGTATATTTCACACAATTCTCAAAAATGCTTTTGTTTAAAGTAGCATGTGAGCGTATTTTAAAAGCTTTTGTAAATCAGTGTGATGCAAATACTTGCTTGGGTTTAACTTGACTAAAGAGGGAGTAATGTTAGTAATTATTTTAGTCCTATTCTGAAACAGGGATCTTAGTTCATGATTTTGTGCAGGAAAAGCCTGCCCACTGACCAAGAGTCTGTTTATATGAATATCAGTACTGTAAGCATCTTGTTTAAACGTCAACCTATAGGAGTTAGTGTAACACAAGGAAGAAAGGAGGGACTACTTATCATTTTAATTATCTATCCAGAGTCTTTTATTTTCTTTTTCCTTTATTTAATATTCAGAAAGTCAGTAGTGAAACATCTTTTTTGGGGAAAAAATTGTCCAAAATTAGGATTAATATGTTAATATGGACAAATCTGCCCATCTCTTAAAGATTAAGGATGCTCTCTGAGGGTGTCAAAATATGCCAACATTGCTGTCACACCACTGACTGCACTTTAGTATTAAGTATTTATAAGTATTGCATATGAAGAGTTACCTGTAATGCACTATGTACGAAACTGATAGTTGTTAACCTGGAACCAGAGTCGCATACAGATTGTGAAACCCCCCCAAAGAATCAGGAAAATTTGTGCTAGCCAGCCACTCTTTACAATAGGATAAACATGAAAAATTCAAATCCTGTTTTGATTAGAACTCAAAATAAATTAAACTCATGCCAGACAGAGCTTGCATGACATGATCTAGTGTGAGGCATCCCTGCCCGTGGCAGGGGTGTTGGAACCAGATGATCTTAAGGTCCTTTCCAGCCTTAACTATTCTGTGATTCTATCTTGTCTATCCTGAGGTTAACATTTGAGAGTAATGAAAAGTATTTTTTAATGTGATGTTAATACTCAGGGTAAAGGTGGCCCTTCTTTTTTTAGACCTGAAATGCTTTTCATTTCTTCTTCTCAAATAACTAATGCTTATGTCAGGATTTAAAAACTGCTGTGTAACTCCCCTGCAAAAGAGAGGATAGATATGGAGGCCTTTCTCTTTTGCCAGAAGTGTACAAAAGTGATCTCTGCAGTCTGGTTCTCAGCAGAGCTACCACATCAGTCTGTTAACCTAGCCTAGGGAAGCCCCAGGCTTGTCATAGACTTCCCTGATTTCCGAGCAATGCAGCTTTATGCCGAACTGCCAAAATAGTGACAGTTCTAAAATACATTTTTTTTCAAACAAGCCAAAGTAGGCTTGCAACAGTGCACAATCAGGTCCCGATATTACTGTGGTGCCATTTCGTGGCATGGAGAAGTTACCTTGGCATGCCCATCCAGGACTGTGAGATGTGATTTTTTGAAGTTATTTTTTAGCTGTGGCAGGTATGAATGAGTGAACGTGGTGTAATGATTGGGCATTATTATTATTATTATAATAATAAAGAAGATTTATTTTAATTTCTGGATTTGTTTTAAGGAATATAGGGTTCGGATCTATCTTGGATATTGTTGACTGTTCAATAAAAGAATAAAATCAAAATGTGTCCACATAAAGTAAAAGAGAAAGTTGGTGCAGATGTTTAAGCAATCAGTTACTTATTTATAGGAACATTTACTGGCCCTTCAATAAATTATTTTAATCTAAATTTCATTAGGTCAAATCCAAAATCCAAAGCACAAGATCTTAGTCTGTTTTGAGATATAATTGAATGACATTCAAAGCAGTTTCATAATGTAATAGCTGTTGACAATAAATAAGAACAACTTCATTCATGGTTAGCAGATTTAACTTAAAGATCAAGAAGGACATCAAGTTTCTGAATGGATTTAAAATAGAAGAACAATAATATTTGACTTATATATGTTATGTATGTCGAAGTATGACAAACGTGTTTAAAACTTAGGTATTTGTATCAGTGTGCATGTATATATTAATGTGCATTATGTATGTACTTGTGTGTGCTCAAGCAAAATTACTCATGTTACAAAATATGGAACAGGACAAGGTGTATACTGTTGCCTGTGTAGTGGGTGTATTAGAAACTCATATTGTCTCTAAATTTATTATCTGTTTTAAGTGGGCAACTTTGTAACTGCATATATTGCTAAGCTTATTTCACTTGCATACTTCAGTTTGGATTATGTAGGCATATTTTGAATCAAGCACATGCCCTGCCAAATGGGTAGTACATGCACCAGTCATGTGGAAAAGCAAAAATCTCTGTTTGATTAGATGCTGACAGATATTTGCATATATATTTCACCATTTCCAAATATGTTCATATAGTTGTAAGCACTTCTATTTTTATAAAGCTATCTCTTACTGATCATGTAGAACTGTTAACGGTGCAGATTCAAAGCAACTTAAGTCATTTAAGAGTGACTAGGGAATTTTGCTGATGATATGCTAAACTGGAGTCTAGCAAATGTTGTCTATCATATTATAAGGTTGCCAGAATGCTGCTCTTGCTCATGCAAGGTCTCGCTCAAGGTTGGGAAATGGAGCATATCTTCTCCTAACTGTACTCAAGGGTTTCTCTCATGTGTGTTTTCTGTGGTTGTGTTTGCCAGACACCAATAAAACTGGGTCTCCTGAACAATCCCACTGGTTATCTTTTTAGTAAGCAGTGACAGAAAGTGGTAGCAGTGGCACTTCTTATTTCACAACAGCAGGGCTGGAGGGATCCCGAAAGCCTGTGATTATGTCCTTCTTTCACCAAAGGAAATTCCGACCTTCTTCTGGCAGTTGAGCAAAGTGCTTATAAAGGCAGGAGGCAAATGGTCTCTGTTCCTCCCTTCAACATTGTTCCACTGTGCAGGGAAATATCCAAGATTTACTAGTTGAGAGAGAGAGTTAAAAAAGACCCAACAAACACTGAGCACCATTGGGTGTGATTTTGCATTGGTCTAAGGAGGAAATGACCCTTTCATATTTTTTTTATTTTCTTTTTTTTTTTTTTTCTCCTACATCCAGGCACAATCTCTGTATGTAATGCGGTGATTTTTAACTGAATTATGTTCTTAGGAATGACTGACTGATCAAATAAAGTACTGAAGTAATTTAATGCATTGCAGGAATTATTTTGGATTGCTGTGCTAGGCTAATGTGGAAGGCAGACAGCTGGCTTTAAGTAAAACATTAATATACTGGTACTGGAAGTTAAACCATTTTCAGTGAGATAAATAACAAAAAGCAAAAAAAAAAAAACCCAAACCCAAACCAAACAAAAAACAAAACAAAACCTCAGAATTCTAATTCTTAGAAGAACAATTGTAAGTTCCCTGTTTCCCAGGCAGGAATTGTCGAAAATATTATTTTGGTCTCTCTTGCCTTTTGGTTTTCCCTTCGCAAACTGCAGGTCATGTATTATGAACACAGTCTAATACCTAAGCTAGGATCTTAACTTCATTAACTTCCACTTATGGAGAGATGCCTGTAGCTGATAGGCTCATTCATTTGGCAGTTTCATCAATTCTGAGAGAATTACCGCTTTTTCTTGTCATCTGAGGCATTAGATTGGTCACTGAAATTGAATCTCAGGTTTCTAAAGAAGTAAAAAATATTCCATAATGTACAGTTTCTGTGCTGACCAGCAGAGATTTTGTCATAGCCTTTATTTTAGTATAATAGTGTTATAAAGGTTTTGAGAAGTGGACAACTCACAGGACTTATGGTTTCAAGTAAATTTAATTAAGAGAATAAAGTAATACGGGCCTACAAACTTACTGAAGAGTCTCTTAACTTTTCCTCACCAGGAAGAGTAAGAATCTGATTTTACTATACACACCTTTGCATTTTCATTATCAATTCTCCCCTTATTTTTTTATAATACCCATGATCAAATGTGAATCTCCACAGTACTTTCTCTCTGTTTGTCAAATACATGCTAGTTTTGTGATCAAGTTACTTGAAAATTGACAGCTCTATCTGGAAACCATCCTGCAATGCTCTAACTACGAATGTGTAGAGGCTGTCAGTGGAATTTCTAGAAGGACTTGGCATTAAGCAGCACAGAAAAGAAGCAGAAAATCTCCCTTTATAATTTGACTCCTGAATACCTTTGTGATTAACCCTGTGATTTGAAACTTACGGTTTTTCTTACACATTTGATATGTCCTATCAGGGGAACCTGTTTAGTCCACAGTTCCTACAAGTGGTTTCTATGGAAGCATTTGTTCTTATTCTCATTGATTTTCCCCTCATATTCTAAAGCTGATCAGTTTTCAAATGAAGTTTCTTACGTCCCTCAAAGGCGCTGGCAGCACCTTTATTTTCCCCATCCTTCCCTTCTTCTGTCCTACCTGTTTTGTTCCCATAACCTGGAGGCATTTACTCCTCTGATGTATAGTTTTTCCCTCTTCTATCGACCTTTGATTATGTTAGTGATTGAGGTTATTAAGGTCACCATCCTTCACCAAGGACTTACATAAGCAGGCAGTATTATCTGTCCACTGAAACAGACTGAGAGAAAGGAAATTTCTTTTTGCTCTTTTAAAAGCTCTGCCTTTTCTCCAAATGAGGTTTCTGGTGAAGATAAGGAATTTTCTTTAAGAGAATTATGGAATATTTATGGATTTACATGATTAAAATTGCATTCCTGTACAGCTGTAGCATATTTGGATGTCTTAAAGGAAAAGAGTAGTCTAATTGCAATTATATCATTCACTCTGCCCTCTTCTTTCCAGAACATTATTAGGCTTTAGCCTTGACAGTTCGAGATTGAGAGGAAATGGAAGCTGACCTGCCTAGGAAGTGGGGTCTGTTTCTATAACAAAACTAGGAGGTCTTATGGGTGTATTGTACTTGAACAAAACTATCAAAAATAAACAACCATAAGTTATATGCCTTAGGATGTACAATATGTAGCAGAAGTATGGCAATAACAGATTTATATGTTGAAGCCAGCTTATAAATGTGATGTGACTGTGCTTATGTAGTAGGAAAAATGAACTGGAATGTTCATTATTCTTCTCAGGCAGAGTCAAGGCAATGTCACATTATACATTAGCTTTGTCCCATTATTCATTTGGTATGTGAATTATGGAAGCTTTATAACATACAACTGCATATTGTCATGCATTTTGATGATATATTTTTTTTAATGTTTGTATATGTTGTATATATTCTATAAATTGTCTGTAGGCTGCAGTTGTCTGAGAATACTTAATTGTTCCTGGGCTTACACCAGTAAAATAAACTAAAATTTAAATATAGCCAGTTGCTAACAAAGTTGAGCATAGGATTATTTCACTCTTTCTTAAACAAGGAATTTTCAAAAGAAGGAAGACTTTCAAAACCCCATTCCTTTTCTATCTTTGTGTGCACAAGTTTATGGCTAAGTAAGTTAGGGCCTGATCTTTTCATTCTGTTTTTATAGACCTCATACAATAATGTGGTCTATTGTAGCGTCACCACTTGCTGCTCTTCCAGTGCATATGACAAAAGATCTTTACCAACATGCATTTGTGGCCTTTAGTTCTAAAATTAGTTTTCAAGACTGGTGTCTTGAAGTATACTGGTGAAAATGAGTTCTGATTCAGTTGATGAATTACTGAAGGTACACTTTTGCACTTTTATTTCTTTAAACTTCATAATTGTGATGTTTAGCTTTCATACATTATGCTCTTTAAATAGTGCCTTTAATTTTCGTTTTTCATGGAGGCATACTCAATCCCACTGTCCATATAGCTGACAAAGATGTTGAACATCCCTGTCATAGCTGGAGAGACATAAATTTGATGGATGGACCACTTTGGTGGATAAGGAATTGGCTGGATGGCCACACACAGAGAGTTACGGTTAATGGCTTAATGTCCAGCTAGAGGTGTGTGACAATTGATGTCCCTCAGGGGTTGGTGTTGGGACTGATCCTGTTCAACATCTTTGTCAGCTACATGGACAGTGGGATTGAGAGCACCATCGGCAAGTTTGCCAACAACACTAAGCTGTGTGGCTCAGTTGATATGCTGGAGGGGTGGGATGCCATCCAGAGGGACCTTGAAATGCTTGTGAGGTGGGCAAATGCCAACCTCATGAAGTTCAACGTAGCAAAGTGCAAGGTCCTCAGCCCCAGGTCCTTTTCCACCTAGCAACTTTCCAGCCATTCTTCCCCATGCCTGTAGCATTACGTGGTGTTATTGTGGCCCAAACGCAGGACCTGGCACTTTGCCTTGTCAAACCTCGTACCTCTGGCTGTAGCCCATAAATCCAGCCTGTCCAGATCCCTCTGCAGAGCCTCTCTATCCTTCAGCAGATCAACACTCCCAGCCAACTTGATGTCATCTGCAAATGTAGTGAGGGTGCACTGAGTCTTCTCATCCAGACTATCAATGAAGATATGAAGCAACAGTGGCCCTGTTACTGAGAAACACCACTAGTGACCACTTACCAACTAGGTGATGCCATTTACCACTAATCTTGTGGCTCAGCTATCCAGCCAGTTTCCAATCCAGTGAAGAATATACCTGTCCAGGCCCTGAGAAGTTTGTTTCTCCAGGAGAATGCCATGGGAGACAGCGTCAAATGCTTTCACTCCTCTCTCACAGCTGCTGTGCAGCTTTGTTTTACCCTTTCTTTAGTATGTTATCACAGAGTCACCAGCACCGTTGTTGATGGTCTCAACTTTGGCCAGTAGCAAGTCTGTCTTGGAACCATCTGGAAGTGGTTCTCTGTTTGGCATGGGGGAGGCAGTTTATGTTGTCTTCTCACAGAAGCCTCCCCTGAAGCCCTTTCTCCCTGCAACCAAAACCTTGCCACATAAACCCAATACAAGTATTAAAAATTGGAATATACAATGGAGGGGAATACTATATTAATAACAATATTAACAGCTAGAAATAATTGAAGGCAAAGCTGTTTAATGAAAAGAATGAATGCTTTACTCCCTTCTGTAAGCCTTTGTTTTCATAAGGAAATTAATTGCAACATAGAAATTTCTGGAACTTGATTTCCTTTCCTATTCTGTCTTTTCTTTAGCCCTTTCTTGTATTCCCTGTGAATTTATTGTCAAGTTTTTTCATTTAGGGACTTCAGTCAGACTATTTTTCTTGACCTTGTGTCAAGAGATCCCTAAACATGAGACAGTGATGGAATCACTTGTGTAGAGTGTCAGACTAAGTACTCACAACTTGGGGGGGGTTTATTCAGTTTGATAGCATGCTCCTTGTGCATGTATATATGCTGAATTGTGCTGCATTTATTTCTGATACAGTAATGTTGCCTATTGAGTGGGGAATTTTGATGAAATAGAAGTTTCTAAATGGCTTTGACATTGTTGAGAAAGGAATTTTCTTTGAGATATATTTTTTAAAAAAGCTCTGTCTGAAAGCATCTGTCATAACTAAGATATCTGTGCTTTTGATTTGTGTCAAAGACACCTAAAACCTGAATACATGTTCCTCTCAGCCCGTGCTTTAAATTCACAATTTCAATACATGCTGAACACCATCATCAGCAAGTGAAAGCAGTGGAGAGAGAGCCTCTAGTGCATTAGAGCTTTCCATGTTGAAAGCTATTTGCTCTCATTGTTTCCTATTGTGTCAGTACATTCATCATGCCTACTCGCATCATGTCAAGAAGTCAATAGAATTCATAGTTTTTATATGTTGTAGTGTATTTATGTAGTAAGTTTTTATTTGGGTTCTTTGAATAGGTTGTGCTCTAATGTTGAAGTACTGTTAGTGTCTAAACAAAGAGAGATTTCTAAAAAAATCAAAAATGGGTGGGAATGAGAGCAAAGTTTCAGCAAAGGCTCTGCAACATCTATTACCCAGAATGATTGGAACACAGCTCTGACCATGCGTGGGGGGGAAGAGCAGGAGCTTTGCAGTTTACAAGAAACAGGTGCAGTTTACAAGAAACTTGAGACTGCCCTGCACTAGGAGGAATAATGCAGAATGTCATGCCAAAGCCTAAGGAAATAAGTGTGATTGTGATATTATGCAGTATTAATTTGGAAAGAGCTTGAGCAAACTAATCACCCTTTACAAATTAAGGTTGCACTCTTCATGTTAACTTTACAAGTCTCTAGATTCACTGAGATGAGAATTAGCATGGTCTTCCTTTACTGCTTTTGTAAGTTATGTCTTTGACTTTGGGATCTAAAAATTTGTCAGTCCTTAAAACTTCCTCACCATATGTGCCACAGAAAAATGCAACGTATCATTAACTTTCCCTAACTACTTCTCAAGCAGCTGCTTTGTAAGCTGAGCAGGATATGAAGGGGTTGTAGTGCTTTATAATCCCTTACCTTTGCTTCTTTTTTCTCCATGACAATTCAGAGGTAGGCATCAGTGATTTAGTCTTTCTACTCAGAGAGTGCCAGCAGTAACTTCAGTAATCATATTTAAATTTTCAAATTCAGTACAAAACATCCCAGAATCTCACAGAAAACTCTACTGCCCTGCTGAGATAGTAGGATATGAATGCATATTCTCCTCGTAGCATGGTAGTTAACCTGTACTGCTGCTGTATTCCTCGTTTTTTCCACCCAGTCTCTTGGAGTTTGCTCTAATTCTTGTTTACTATTTCCTAATTTAGTCTGTAATCTCTGTGAAATAAATTGTCAGGGAGGAAGTGTTTGTATTACAGCAATGTGTTTGCTTTGCTTTTATTGTTTGGTTTTTTTTTGTTCTTGTAAGCTCTTTCTTATGGTCTGTGAGGAAGTGATTAAAGCCGATAAGGATGAAAAAAGATTGTGTTTGTGAAGCTTGAATTTGAGACATTGGCAAATACAAGATTAGTCCCTGCATTCAGCCAAGGAGTCTAACTTTTGGACCATCTATTTACTTTATCTTATTGTCACAGACTGTAGTGAAAATTAACTGGTACTAGGCTTAATATATATCATTTATATATTTATTATGTTGTAATGCCACAGTTAGCTCTGTCTTCGTCAACAGGATAACAGGTAAACAAGTAGGATAAGAGTTACTGATTTTGAGTCTCTGTAATGCTTGCAGGCAAGAAACAGCAAATGCTGGTTAGCTAAGAAGCAGACTGAAAGCAGGACAAAACCAATAGGGCTGCCAGCCCTTATCTGAAACCTATGATTTGTGCTGGTTCACTTGAGACTGGTTGCTATGAAGACTGACTGAATTAACTTCAACATTTCCCCCCTTGAATTCTTTTGGTTCTGAAGAAAGCCCTGTAAATTCTGAGTTGTCACCAAAAAATACAGGGAAAAATCTACATATACTTTCCTTTTGATTGCAGGCTGCTATTCCCAGTTTCTTTCTTTCCCTATAACTACCATGAAAGGGGCAGTTCATCTTGATTCCTTTTTGCTGAAGTAGATTTCAAGGCAATGAAATAGAAACTTCATCCTAAATGAAAAAAAGTGTATTCGTATCCTGCACATCTGTTATACAGGCCAGTTCAAAGAGACATTGAGACATCTGCACTTAACAGTATGCATGTAATGCCTTGCATAAATGGCACATGCTCTAGCCCATTCTTCATGGAGATGCAAAAAAATATTGTGACAAATATTTCAGGGGAAAGAAGAGGGACAGAAGAGTGTTGTTAGAAGGAAATAGAAGATTTATAGGCAAGCTATAAAGCTATGAGATCTCTCAAGCCTGACCTTATTAATTTTGCCCACGTTTTAAGATTGAAGAACACTATCAGATATTTGAGAAGTAGATGACCTTAAGGTCCATTCAAACCGTAACCGTTCTGTGGTTCTATGTCTGTGTAACTTTAAAACACTTTTTTTTTGGTGAATGTTGGTTCTCTAGGAAGAGCAGTGAATAATAGAACAAAACCGCTGTTTGCTACTACCAGTCTGATGGTAACCAGGTCACAGGAGAACTTCATTACACTGCTGCCTTTCCCAGTGCTGCCCTTCAAACTACAGTCTCTAACTGAAGGCAACTTTAGTTCTTTTCATATAGACCAACAAGGATTTGTTGTAGCATTTCATTTTCAGAGAATTTCCTCCTAAGTTCTCAGTTGTGCATTAGAAAATACATTAGAAAATGCATCAGATAAGGACGGGTAGCTGCTGGCAGATAAGAGTGCATGCACCTTGCTACTAACATCCATACTTTCTACCTGGACTTGTGCAAAGCGTTTGACACTGTCCCACACAATATCCTTGTCTCTAAATTGGAGAGACA
This sequence comes from Loriculus beryllinus, assembly GCA_039877255.1. NCBI lineage: Eukaryota > Metazoa > Chordata > Aves > Psittaciformes > Psittacidae > Loriculus > Loriculus beryllinus. The sequence goes on along the minus strand of JBCJKH010040474.1, from coordinate 242 downwards.
TCAATTTGACAGGTGGACCACATAGTAGATAAATAACTGCTTGGATGGCTGCACACAAAGAGTTGTGGTCAATGGCTCAATGTCCACCTGGAGACCAGTAATGAGTGATGTCCCTCAGGGATCGGTGTTGGGACCGGTCTTGTTCAACATCTTTGTCGCTGACACGGACAGTGGGATTGAGTGTGCCCTCAGCAAGTTTGTGATGACACCAAGCTGTGTGGTTGGGTGGATACGCTGGAGGG
>JBCJKH010040466.1:0-12100 GCA_039877255.1 Loriculus beryllinus | reverse complement strand
GTGAACGAAAGGCATTTTTTGGGGAGAGCAGATGTTTTCCACAGCAACAACCTCTTTTGTGAAGGGAAAAAAAAAAAAAAAAAAAAAAAAAAAGAAAAAATCATCCGGCCTCCCAATTAAGAATCAAGAAAAAAAGCTTTGAAAGCAGCTATTTTCTGACCACCAGTGCCCTGTGCTCAGGCACTGCATCAGTGTGCAGCGATGGAGCAGCCCCTCCAGCTGCAGATGAGCAAAAGGGAGCCTGAGGGTGAGCTGGGCTGGTACCCGCTCCTAACTCCTGTTAGCGGGTACACGTGGTCACATCAAGGCCGTGTGGTTCAGATCTACAGCATCACCCAGCTGCTCTCTGTCATTCATCACAGGGCAGGGATGACAGGTCCTGCATTTCCTACCAGGCACTGCTTGGGAAGGTCTGCTGGGGTCACCAAGGCAGGCGGCAGTGCCGGGGTGAACCCAGCAGCGTTTGGAGCCAGGCTGGTGGAGACATACCTGTAATGCAGTTCATCCAGACCTGTGCAGCAGGATGACTGTGGCTGATAAGCTCTGGTGCTGGTCTTGGACAATCAGTCAAGGTTTGGGTGTGAAATGATAAAAAAAGAGTCAAACCAATCAAACCAGCCAACTTCCTGACTGCAGGGAAGCAATGCATTTTTGGTAGTGGGAAAAAGGGAAGTTGGTTGATTATTTGGGTCCAGCATCATGGTTTTTTGGAGGCTGCTTCCTTGGCTAAAGGAAAATTAAGCACGGGAGATTTTTCCTTGGTGCTCAGGGATGCTCTCTTGGACAGCAGTGTCCTTGTTCTGTGCTTGGCAGAAAACCCCACGTGTCCCATCTTGCCAGGTGCTGCTGGAGGCAGTGCAAACGCTGGAGCAAGGCAGAGCAGAGGCCATCAAAACATTGCCGAAGAGCTTGGTAGATACTTGCTGTCTCCCTGACACCCCTCACACCCCAGCACTGAACTCCCAAGGCAGCAGGCACAGTGTGCAGTCCCATGTTGGGTGCAGGGAAGCTGAGCACCAGCAAGCTGGGACTGGGGAAGATGAATGCAAAGAGCTGAAAGGTACAGCAGCCCTGGGGGTAGTACTGGTATCTTGGTACCTCCTCCTGGTTTCTCCCACGCCTGCTTTGTTTCTCTCTCTCTGTTATCCCAATGGTGACAGCAGGGCCTCCAAACAACCCTGCTAAGTTTCCTTCAAGCGCACCTGGTTCCCAAGCCTCGTGTGCGAAAGGCACATTTCTTCACCAGCAATGTCGTTACTGTAATGGGAACAATGCAGTTTACAACCCAATAAACCCCACGTCCTTCTGTGCAGGCTCCTCTTACGTGACGGTAATGCTTACAAGATGTGCAACGCCGTGGGACAGCCCTGGTAACCAACGCCCCAGCTCGTGTTTTACATTGCTCTGCACCCGCAGCCTTTGCTAATTAATCCCAGGGATGAGCCTCCTGCTATCGGCAGCCCCGCGGCCGCTGGGGTGAGCAGTGCCCACCGCGGCTCCCGGCTCCGCGGCAGAGCACAAGGCTCAATCCCGCCCGCAGTGGGTGCCCCCGCTGCAGCCCACCCTCAGTCCCTGCTTTCCTCCACAGCTTGGGGCTGTTTATAGCACGGTGCTGGCCAGGGCTCGGCGGGATGCCCAGGTGCTGGGAAGCACGGCATTGTCTCGCAGGGGCGTTGTGATCACACACTGCGGCTAACGTGATTTACATCCCATATTCAACCTCTGGCGACTTCAAAGCTTGGGTGAGAGGGGGATTAAGCAGAGGGGCTGGGGCCAGGGGAGCCGGAGGGGGGCCGGCTCACCTTTGAGCTCCCACCATCCCCTCCCCACCGGACCCGGGATAATCATCTCCCTTTGTGCTGCTGGGGAAAGCCGGGGTGCAAACACAGGGACCTTGTCAATATTGGTTTTTGAGAAGACCTTTTTTCTATTCTCCCATGTCTGGAGTTTTTGTACCCAAATCTCCCTGGGGCTGCCCAGTCTTCCCCTGGGAAATCGGGATCCCGGAGGTCCCTGCTAACACCAGCCATTGACTGAAATTTCACACCCACCTGTTTGCACACAAGATTTAATTTGGTTGATTCTTCATGCCCTTTTCCTGCTTAATCGTCAACCTATTGACCTTAATATTAAAAGGGGCTAAGAGTGAGGGAGAGAGAGACTAGATTTCTGTAAGGGAACAAAAGCTTCCAGAGAATAAAGTAGGCACAGCCAGCCCTGAGCTAATGAGTCCCTGCTGCACACAGGAGCAGAAAACCCCGTGCGCTGCCCTTGGCTGGTGCAACCCTCCTCTCCTGTGTGAACAGGGCACGTTTCACTGCCTGTCCCTTTCCTTGCTGCCCTTTACAGGACCCACAAGTTTAAACTGAAGGCCAGAAGGGATGGGAGACCACCCAGGCTGAGGCTGGGCATCTACCAGCCTGCTGTGTTTTGTTTCACTTGCACAGGGTGAATGTGCCTTGCTGAAGCAACTCCTGTTTGATGGAAGATGTCAGGATGCAGGAAACTGTTCCAGCAGCAGCAGTGAGCAGAGGTCAGGAACACCCTGCACACCTGCATGGCAAGCTCCAGTCCATGCCATGCCCCAGTGCTGCGGTGTGGCACATCAGAGCAGCAATCCATGCAGCAGTGTGAAGCCAATAGGAGCCCGGCACCACAGCCTGCACCCAGGTAATGCTGAGCCCTGCTGTGGTCCCATGACCCTGCCATCCTGCCCTGCGAGCCGGGGCTGTGCCAGAGGCCCCATTCTGCATCCTCTGCCTGGTGCAAGGCAGCCCATGGGGAACAACTGCCCCAGCCTGTGAACTAAACAGTGCTCCAGCTCACTCAGCACAGGGTCTGCAGCACTGAGGCGTGTGTCTGCCATTGTGCAGGCACTGGGCAGCCTCCCCCCTCTCTGGGGGTCCAGCCACTCTCATGCTTGCTCTGCTTGTGAGCACAGGCAGGGAAAAGGCAGGAAAAAAAGGTTTTGGTGCTCACCAAGGTCACAGTGGGGGGAAGCAGTCTTTAAACCAGGCTGCTGAGAGGGTGGCACTGTCCATTCTGCTGTTTGGCCAAGCGGGATGCACAAAAACCCATAGGGCAGGGCCCTGTGTTAATCTGCATTCAGCCCCCCAACACAGCGGGCAGTGCTGGGCCTGTGGGGGCTGCAGGAGGGGCTGGGAGGGCCGGTAGAGGCAGAGCACAGTGTGTGAAGTGCGCACACACACCGGGACCCACACGTGGCTGGAAGCATGTGTCCAGCCAGGGCTGAGACCCAGAGCAGCAGCTTTGGCTGTGGGGTATGGGCCAGCCCAGACCCCAGGGGCTCTGGCCACCGTCCCTGCACCGCCCTGTTCCGGGGGGTAGGGTTTTCCACGGTTCCTGCACTTGCAGATGCAGTCTGCCAGCTGGAAAATGAAAAAGGAAAAGGAGCTCTGTTTTCTTCCCAGCTCTGTCTTGGCTGACGTGAAACCCAAGCTGTGTGGGAGCCTGTGAGCATGTGTGGCTGTGCTCACACGTGTGTGCGGCAAGCCGCCGTGTCCTGCACCCTGGCCGGGGCCATGCCGGGGGGAGGAGTGTGGGTGAGGGTGCATGTGTGCCTTCCCCGCGGGGACTGTTCTGGTCTGCAGAGTGCGGTCGTGTTTATTTAATATCTGACGTCCCTTCTGTCTTCAGATCTGACATTAATTGCCAGACAATGAGCAATGGAGCCCAGATGTTCCCTGGTGGTGGCCTCTCTTCCTTCACCAGCACGATGTGGGTGATAAAAACCTGAGGAGAAATCATGTTTGGGCCGCTGTTGCTGCAGGGCCATGAGCAGGAGCATGCAGGGGGCTCACAGGTCAGCCTCCCTATGCAGAGGGCTCACAGGTCAGCTCCCACAGATGGGATGTGCCCCAGCCCCTCGGTGCCAGGAGCTGGGCACCAGCAGTGTGGGTGTCTGGGAGCAGAGCCGTGTAACGTGATGGAGGTGAAACCCACCAGCAGCTGGGCTGACTTCCAGCACTTCCCCAAGTGCTTCCCCATCCAGGGCTGTGGCAAAAGGCTTTTGCAGGCTGTGCCCAGCTGCCGTGCTGCTGGCATGCTTGCTCGCCAGCCAGAGATTAGCGCTGCAGCCTGTCGTTTCATAAATATCCTTACTCACACAGCAAGAGGCTGCTTTACAGCAGGCATGGCTTTATCAGAGAGCTGCAGGGCTGCCGAGTCCCCCATGCATCTAGCTGAGCACCCGCGCTGTGGTTCTGCGCCTGCGTGGGAGCACTGGGTGACTGGGACTTGCCCTTTAGGAACGGGGCAGGATTGGTGAAATACTGCTGACAGGTTTCTGAGGGTTGAAATGTCCGGGCGGAGGAAAGCAGCATCCCCTCTCCGTCCTCTGCTGTCCATAGGCCAATGCCGCTGGGGAAGATGGTTGTGTGGTTTGTGGGGAGGCAGCGTAATTTCTTGCTCTGCCAGGGGATTTGTATGTACCCACCACTAATCATTAGCCATAATTCTTTAACTGGGTATAAATTATTAAAACAAATGGCACTGGAGACTACTGCATGGGATGGCATTATTTTTAGTAATGATGTCTGTCGTGGTGGCATCACTTCCTAAAGGGATGCGCATGACAGGGAGCATAACCAGAAAACCAGCCTGACCAGCAAATAACCCCTTGCACAGTTTCCATATTGCCTTTTTAAACAGGAAGGGAACATGATACAAATGCTATGCGAATTATGATCTGAAAAGTTTTCCTGGCAGGTTGTCACATGAGTTGTTAGTGTCATTCTTTGACATGCACACTCAAAGCCTTTTTGTACCACTGACTTAACCCTCTCACCTCCCGTGAGTGCCGCCAGGAAGCGGTTTTCTTCCTCACCTCCTGGGTCAGCCCTTTTCTCAGGTACCACGGAGAGATGTGATTTCACACCAGCGCCTGAGCCAGGGCTCTCCAGCTGCCGAACTCCGAGTGCAGCTCGAGGGGCTGGTGAGCCGGGGCAGGCAGGGTCACATGATGCCTGCTGTAGCTGCCCACCTTGCCCAAGGGCTGCTAGGCTGGGAAGCACTGGAACAACCTCTCCAGTGCACTGCCTCCTCTCCCCGGAGCACTCACCCCTCAAAAGCATCCCTGGCAGAGGCAGGCAGTGCGTGAGGCCCGCTCAACCCGGCAGAGCTGTGCGTGCGGGTGGGGATCCCTGCCCGCGCGTGTGCTCAGCTCCTTCTGCGCTGCCTTGGCCGCGGCTTCGCACAGAGCCCAGCTGTGCTTTGGCCGGGGAACATCCGCTGTGGAAACCTGGGAGGAGCTGACAATCCCCAAAGATTGGCTGCACACCCGGCCAAGCAAGAGCTGCTGGCTCCCGGCCTAATTCGTTGCAAACGTGTTTCCATGTGGTTCCAATCTGGAGCCCCCGTTCCCCCCGCACTGCCCCCCGGGGCTCAGCAGGGGCCGGGAGCAGCCGAGTGGGGCAGAGCCGGGAGCAGCTCGAACAGTGGCCAGAGCCCGCAGCAGCTGCCTGGGTCCCTGACCCCAAGAAATGTCCTCCCGCCTGTCCTCTCCCAGGGAGCACAGGGAACCTTCACCCCAGGGAGTATCCCCTAAGGGATGAGACTGTCTCATGGTAAATTCCTGCTGGGGACTTGACGCCTGCAATGACCCTTGCTGGTGCGTGACCTGTGGAGGAGCTAACATCACTCCCTTGGCACTTAGCCGAGCCCCGGGCTGCCCATCGGAGTTTGATTTTCATCTGCCACTGGGTGATTTGTGGGGGCAGCCCTGGGATGGCAGCCAGGAGCAACCAGCATCCTTATTAGGCTCCATTTCACCCTCCCCAGCTGTTGGCTAGGACCACGGCCTCCTTCTCCCCGTCCCTGGACACAGGTGGGCTCCTGAGACATGGTCCTCCCTGTATCTTCCCTGCCAGCTCCTGCCAGGTTGGCAGTGCTTGGGGCAGGAGGAAGAAAGGCCAGGCCCTGTTTGCTGCACTCTGTATGCAAAGGCCTGCTGGGGCTGCTGGCAGTGCTACATCACTGCCCCTGTGCCATGCTGCCTGCGAGGCTTTGTGTGCTCTACCCATCGGCTCCCAGGCAGTGCCACTGACACCACTGTCCCACCCTCGCTCCCCTAGCAGGCTGGCTCCAGCAGAGATGTCTCCAGGCAGTGCTGGAGCCCCAGGCCTGTTTATCCCTGCAGTTCCTTGCTGGACTTTGCTTCTCTCTGAGAAGCATCTCCCTCAGAAGCAGGGCAGCTCTCTCAGCACCCCAGGACCAGCACTGCAAGGGTTCAGGACAACAAAACCTCAAAACCTGCCTGCCTACATACTGGTGCACAGTGCAAGCAATAGCATTTCCAGACAGGTCTTCTCCTTGTCCCATGCAAGCACCTGGGTTTAACATCTCAAACTAGCGCAAACACCTTATACTCATTTGAGATCTTCCACTTAAGGGTCTTTCCTCATCCTTTGGGGTCCTTGCCTACCTCCTGCAATCTCCCTTTGGTGCTGCCAAGCAACTTTAAGGTCAATTTAAATTAATCTAGACTCAAACACCATCTTCCCCCCCCAGCTCATGCATTTGGAAGGAGATTCCATCAAAGGTTTCGAATAATAAAAAATTGCCCCATTAAGGAAAGTTGTAGTTCCTCTCCTCTCCCGTGTTTATGGCTGGGTTAAAAATGCCTGCCATAAGGTTAACCCTCAGAGCATTGAAATAAAATGGCATAAAATGAGTTCAGTTCTCCTCAGGTTTCAGGAGAAGTGGGTGAACCATGTGGGGGAGCGATCGGGGCTGGGGCCGGCACCTGCAATAACATTTTTGGTGTCACATCAGGAGTGGAAAAGGAAATGAGAAGTCAAGGAGCCGGGAGCAGCATGGTGGTGGCTGGGCAGGTTGGGCTGTGATTGCTGCCCTGACACCCCTCTCTGAATCCAAAGCCTCCCACCGGCACCCCAGGGTAGGCTGTGCAGTGCCCTGAGCAGCCTGCAGTGCTCGCAGCACTGGTAAGAGGGACCTGCGATGTGTGGCTGCCGAGATGGGGACAGGGAGATGGAATCCTTCTGTCACCCTTTGCTTCCAGCCTTTAGGGTGGATCGAGGCGCTGAGAAGGGAGAAATCCACTTAGCAAGCATTTTGGATCCTGAGGAATAAGCGGCTCAGCTGAAATGCAGGAGCAGCAACGTACCTCTGGGGAGGCTGTGAGAGGATGCATCTGGATGCATCGCCCCACAAAGGCCTTTGCCACACACTGTCACTGCAGGGAGATGCTGGGATGAGCTTGGCTGGACCCCGCAGAGCATGGGCTGCATGGGAAAACACTGACCATATGAACAGCCAAGCTAACCCCTTTGCATGGGCTTGGGGCTGCTGTCAGCCATGCAGGAGTGGTGTTTGGGTCTGTGGTGGGGTGATGGGGGAAGAGCTGCTGCTTGGAGGCCCTGCAAGGTGTGCAGCAGCCCTCACCACGCCGGAGCACTGCCATGCCGGTGCAGCCAGGCACTGCGCTTGGCCTTTTAAGATTAGGAAGGGTTTTGAACTGACATGAGCTCTGGTACACAGAGGAGAACGTACCGGAGGGTAATTAAAGTGTAAGAGCGAGGCTGGGTTTGCCTTTAATGGCTTGCAGCTGCAAATATTTTTCTGTCTTCTCGAGCCCACTTGTAAGCTGTCTGGCGTATTTCTCATCCTGGCCAATTAAATTCCCATGTGTGCTGCAGGAGTGAAAATACAGAAAGTGAATAATCCTCCAATTCTGCTCCTCGCTGCAGAGGCCTTTGAACCTCTGGCTGCTGTGGCTCTCTTCCACCCAGCCCCATTGCTGCCCCAGCCAGCCCCTCCATTCCCGCCCTGGCTCTCCTCTTTGCGGCTGAACATCACTGCTAGCAAATCTGCCTGGGCATCACTGCGATTCATCTTCAAGCCTTTCTGATCAAAGCTGGGGGCGGTTTTACTTTTTTTCCCTTTTTGCTGAGTTTTACAGCCATTTTCCCTTTTGGATGCTGGTTTCCTGCCAAAAGTTCCACTCTAAAATCAAAAGGGGCAGTCTATTAATACAAGGCAGCTGTAACAAGTCCACTATTGTGTTGTCTCTTCCAAGGTACCCAGGATTTTTAATAAACTGTGGGGTACGTGGAGCTGGTTGCCTCGGAGAAAAGGGACGTGAAGCGGGGGAAGAGGGAGCTGGCAGGAAATGCAGTGCCATAAAACACAGCCCGGCAGCACGGGGCCCTCGGCACGCTCGGCACTGCATGGTAGTGGGAGCGGTGCAGGAGGCACTCAGCAGCCTCACGGATTCCCTCCAGCTCCGGGATCAGGTATCGGTCGGGAAACACTGCTCGCTTTGATCCCTGTGCGCTCACCAGGCTCTTTGCCAGGACCCATAGGGTGTAAACAGGCTCACTGCTCTGGCTGCCCTTCACTGGGCAGCCAGGCAGGGCAGGGTGCACAGAAACTGATCAGGCTGCAAAATGATCTCTGCTCTCCTGAACATGTGGACACACAGGTTGGATGTCTGCAGTGCCTCTACCACTCCCAAGCACTTTGGTGCAGGAGGAGAGCTCGGTCTCCGCAGGGACCCGCTTCCTGGGGGATTGGGGCAGGTCTGTCTTTGTGCTATGGTGCTGGCTTTCCAGCCCCACTGTGCTGCCTTGCTCAGCACATCTCTGCTCTCGCCTTGGTTGCGGGGCTGCAACCTGTCAGCCCTGCTTGCCTGGGAAATGCCAGGCACATGGCTGATCCAGCAGTGTCCGCAGCCATGCCATTCCCCAGCCCCAAGGGCTGTGTGTCTGCCAGGGCTGCCCCCTCCCACTGTCCCTCTGCCCGGCCTGGGGGATGGCCTGCCAGCGTGCCTCGCTGCGAGGGGCTGGTGGGACTCTCTGCTGGGGTCTAGGGCACCCATGCACCAGCTGGGAAGCTGGTGGGGAGTTCTGATAAGTGCAGTGGGGTCAAAACATGAAACAGCCACAGCTGTGAAGAGCCCAGACCCCTATTCCCAGTTGGGTCTGGGTCTCACTAGGAAATGTCAGTGTTATTCCCAGTTCAGATACAGCCCAGCTGGCAAAGGTCCCCAGGCCCTTCTCAGTCTCATTCCCCATGAGGTACATCAGCCAGCACCCAGCAGGGCAATGTGCAACTGCCTTGTCCTGTCAGGAGCCATGGATGATGCCCCTCAAGACCCCCTGAAACCATGGCCAAGCTGCTCGAACCAGGCAGACAAACCCCAGCCAGGGCTGCCACACTGGCCAATTCCATCGAGCACCCCTTGCTGCAAACACCCAGGAGTCCTGCCCTCTGCTCCCATGGGATGCAGGGAGCACTTTATGGCAGCACAAGCTGAGGGCAGGAGGTTCCCGTGCTGGGGTTTGGGATCAGTGGGATGGAGGGACTGGCCCCTCAGGCTCACCATTGCAAGTCAAGGTGAGGACGGGTTGGGAGCAGATGGGACCTGCTCCGCTGGTGAAAGAACGTTTCTGCTATTTATGCTAAGCGGTGGGAATGCTTCTCAAGCATTTCGGATGGCTCTGTAATGAGCCCGGCCTAAATATGCCAGCATTGTTTGTGCTGGACAATTAAAAACTCCCCCTTGCCACATTAACGGTGTCTCTGGTGGCGGAAGGGCCCGGGAAGGCGAGGGCAGGGCAGCCCACAAAGCCCGCCTTTTGTTTCGTGGTCCTTTGAACCCTCTCAAAGCCCCCGTTTCAAGGGGTGGCTTTTGTTTTCTTTTCAGCGGGCCTGAACCCAGAGCCGCCTGTTGTTTAGCAACACAGAAATGTGACCTTAATTGACTCTGCTCTCGGGTGCACTGTGTAAATCACTGCTGGCACCCAGGGGAAGTGCGTGACACGCTCCCCTCCCCAGCCCCACTACACCACGGGAGCATGCTCCCTCTGCCTGCTCCTGCTCCCCGCAGGAGGGGAACCCCAGCTCTGCACACACCCTGGTTCCCAGCTGGCAGGGGATTGGGATGGGAAGAGGGGCTGGGAATACTCCTGTCTCCATGGCAGAGGGTTTCCCATTTCCACGAGGGAAATGGGAAAACTGTTTCCCTCTGCTCTTCAAACCCCTTTTGCAGCCAGTGCCTCCTGTTCACGTTCACAGTCCAGCTGGGCTGGTAAGCCTCTACCTGCTTTCCCCGGTACTCAGCGGGTTAAAGTTTACTGCAAGATAACTTAAATGATGATGATGAAAATGATTAAGTGATGAAAAGGGAACAACTCCTCCTGTGAACGTCTGACACACACTTAGCCAGACGACTTATTTGTAGGATACCAGGGGGCTGATATAATAACAGATATAATTTGCGGTCTCCCGAGGAGAGGTTAAGGGCTGGGAGCACGGCTCCCTGGGAGCTGCCCCCTCTCTCCACCTCGCCTGCCCCAGCCTTAATCAAGCGATCATCTCAGCCTGCTTCTCGCTGGCCCCCTTGCTCCTTTCAATGGGGAAAATTTGCAGACAAATTCCTGCCAGCGGGACGCTGGAGCTCTCCTGCGTGGCAGGATAAAGATACCTGTCACCTCCACCCGGCCCCGCCGCCGGCTCACGCTGGGAGCGCCGTTCAAGGAGCACCATGCTGATACCCTTATTTGATTACGCCTCTTCATGCCTTCCTCTGTGCGGGAAGAGCTATTCAGCAGCGGCACCATGGTGCTCTCAGCACAGGCTGGTGCTGCTGCTGGCCTTTTGTTAGCCCCACTGGCAGCACGCTGGGCATCAAGGCTGCATGGCGGGACCTTGCACCAACACCCCCAGGCCAGGGCTCTTGTTGATGCTTTGAATCATGGCCCTGGCCCCGCTGTTGTTTTTTAGCCAGAAAACTGTAAAAATGAAGGGGGAAATTAGATTTAAAATAGGAACCATGAGAAGTGCTCACTATGCTTTCGGCACGATGGAGACACAGCTGACTGGTACATGTTAACTGTGTCCAGCAGAAGATCCAAGGGACATGTTACCAGGATCAGCTCTGGGTACTGCTGGCTGCTCGGGATCCAGGTTCTCTGTGGCCTTTGGAGCTTTTGGTCAGTCTGTGAGCTTGCAAAGAGGGAGTCAGTTGTCCCTCTGCTCAGGAGCTCAAACCTCAGCAGCTGGGGATCCCTCTGAAACAGAGGTTTTGGCTTCAGTCTCAACATAAATGCCATTTTGCAGATTCCATGGCCAGAGCCACCCACTTCATGCTATGCTACCCACTGCTCCCAGGCCGTGCTGCCTGTACCCGGCCTTTTCCCATGGATCAGCAGTGGCCAACTTGCCTGCTGAGAAGGTGTGCCCTCGGCAGCCAAAGCATTTAATGGGTCACCTCATGCTGCCCCAGCCCCGCAGCCTCTCTGTTTCTTGTACCTTATGTTAAGGTAAAACTTTGCCATACTGGGTAATGCTGGGGTTGGAGCCCCCAGCCAGCCCTGCAGCAGCCCCAGAGAAAGCAGCCTGGGTTCCTGCCTTTCCTTCTGGAGTTAATCACCTGGGACTGTTAGAAATGTGGAGCAATTGGCCCTTGTTTTGCTTTTCCCTGCTAGATTAAAGACCTTATAAGTACCTGGCTTGTTATTTCTGCCAAGGTACTTACACCAAGGTCCTTGTGACTGTAATCAAGCCGCCTCTTGATCTTCTTCCTGATAAACTAAGTAGGCTGAGTGTCCTGTCTGTCTCCATCAGAAATGTCCTCAGCCCTTGTCCTGCTCCCCCAGGCTTTCTCAGCAGGCTCCCCAGCTTGGGGCACAGCCTGTTTAGGCAATGTGCATGGCCTCGAGCGTGCCAGGGCTGGACCTGCTAGGGTGAAGTTCATCCAAAACAGCCCCTACTTCTTGCAAAGCCAGCAGTGGAAGGGACAGGATGGCTGCACAAACATCCAGGCTCTCACTGCCTGTAGGATGCTAATCTCTCCCACACATCCTTGTCTATAAACTGAAGAGACATAAATGCGATAGATGGACCACTCAGTGGATAAAGAATTGGATGGATGGCTGCATGAAGAGACCTGTGGTCAACAGCACAATGTCCAAGTGGAGACTGGTAACTAGCAGTGCCTCTCAGGCGTCGGTGTTGGGTCCGATTTTGTTCAACATCTTTGATGCTGACATGGACAGTGGGATTGAGTGCGCCCTCAGCAAGTTTGCCGATGACACCAAGCTGTGTGGTTCGGTGGATA
>JBCJKH010040463.1:3451-15165 GCA_039877255.1 Loriculus beryllinus | reverse complement strand
TGTATCGTTCTTCAACACAGCTACGATTGACTGCAGACAACAGCACTAAAAATAATGATGATTTGTAACACACTGTATGAAATTTGATAGTGTTTCTTATCAATACACTGGCAGACAAGAGCACATGAGACAGTGTCCCTATTTGCAGAGAAGAGATCAGACAAAAATTCTCTTTTCCAACACCATCTTGGGCTGCACTAGACAGAACACTGGCAGTGGGTTGAGGGAGGTGATTCTTCTTTGCTCAGCATCAATGAAGTGCTGTGTGCTCAGCATCATTTGGAGCATCATGATGCTGACTGGACTCAGCACCATCTAGAGTGCTGTGTCCAGTCCTGGGTTCCCTATATCAACAAAGATATGGACTTACTGGAGTGAGTTCAGTGCAGGTCCACCAAGATGATTTATGCACTGGAGTATCTTTCACATGAGGAGAGACAGAGAGCTGGAACTGTTAAGCCTGGAGAAAAAAAGGTTCAGGAGAAATCTGATTGATGTTTATAAATACCTGACAAGAGTGGATGAAGGAAATGTAGCCAGACTTCTCTCAAGTGTCCACTGACAAGACAAGAGGGAGCTGACACAAGTTGTACTATATGAAGTTCCATCTGAATACAACAAAACACTTCTTTACTGTGAGAGTATTCAGACACTGTATGATGTCAAGAGGTCCCTTCCAAACTAAATGATTTTGGACTAATTACTTAATGAAAAATAAGTAAGACCCATGCATCTGTATGTTGCTGTGCTGCACAGAGGAAGGCAAATGTCATTTACTTCTTTTTGATGGAGAAGCTGAAGTAAAGGTTGATGAAATTACTTGGCCACATTGCACAGCAAGTGGGTGGCAAAACAGGGAGTACATCTCTCTACTGGATCATAAAATGCCTCAAATGATTGTCTCATTCTTAGTTTTGCTCCAAGCGTATCTAAAAGGAGCAAAACTCAATAAGCAGCAGCATTATATTCAAGACTATCCATCTTCACAAATTACTTCCTGCGGAGCCTAGTAAGAACAAGCATCTGTCTCCTCTGGCTCTCACTACACCAATTACAAAACCATCATTCCCCAGGTGCTCCTGATGTAGAATGAGGTTTACAGTCTCTTTCCATCTCTTCATATACCCTAACCCTAACCTACTGCAGTTATCAAAACAAGTGAAAATAGTAAATTTATTCATGATCACACTTACTGTGACATACATCAGAGTTTACATGAGTACTTCAAATGGCAGATCTTCATATGTGGGAAAGGACAAATAAGCAAGTAGAGATAATTCCCTCAAGTAACTCAGTTGTTTGCAGTGAACAACATATATATCCCGACTAGTGATTATAATCCAACAATTCAAAGCAAAATGGAAAGAGTGAAATGAGATTTTAGGGTGCATCATTCATCTTAAGGTAGGTACTCTTAAGGTAATTATCTTATCTACAGCACAAAGCTCTGGAGTATTAAGCATAATTCTGGCCATCCGTCTTCAGGAAAGATTACATCAAAATGGAAAAATGTGCAAAGAAAGACAAGAAAGATGGTCAGAGGGATCAAAGCCCTATTCTATGAGGAAAAATTGGAAGAAATAGACCATTTTAAGCATAGATAAGTGAAGCTTATTAAAGGATGTGGTTCCTGTCAACAAATATTACAGTAGTAAACAATAATCAGAATTACGGGATCAAATAAACCAAATGTGTCTTAATAAGAAAATCATTATACTTACAAACAAAATTGCTTTAAATGCCAGTTTATAACAGAGGTCTGTACTCCATGACCCAGGTCACCCTTCTAGTCTTACTTGCATACCCAAAATAATGGTCAAAATTCTGTCATTACAAAGTCAAAGCAATATTTCCTCTTGAATTCCTCAGTGTGTCCAGTATTCATGCCAGTGTCTGAAAGCCAACTGCAGTTCATAATGATACAGAGAAAATCAGTCTTGTAAATAAATATCTGCCTGTGCTGAAAGACATGAATTGGTGTCAGATCCTTTCTCTGAGAATAGGGACACTGTCTCGTGCTCTGTCTGCCAGTGTTATTGCTAGCAAATGCTATATGCATCAAATTTCACACAGTGTGTTACAAATAACCATATTTTCAGTGCTGCTGTCTGCAATCAATCTTAACTGTGTTGAAAAATGATACACATTTAACTCAAGTGGAGAGCTGGCTGCAGGTTTTTGCAGGGCTTTGTACAAATGGGTTTTCAGCCAAGTTCCTCCCCAGAAGGACAATCCCTGGCTCTGAACACTAGTTCTTCCTTCCCAGCTCTGGCAACACACCTCTACTGCAACCAGATAACTCAAGAATTCAAAGCAGGCCAAGCTCAGCAAGCTCGTCTGTAGGAGCGCATCCAGGCAAAGAAGGATTTCAGATAGTTTTTTGAGGAAGTACTGCGGTCCAGACTCATTGTTTTGGTGACATCACAATTCATATCCTTCAAAGATCCTGCCAAAAATCTCTTGAGAATAGAGGGAAGTGAAAAACAAGCAGTAAAAAAAGGACTCCACCCTCAAGGCCATTTTTCTAAAACAAAACAATAAACCAGTGAGAAACATTTTCTTTAGGTTGGAATTGAAGTTTGCTTTTAAAAATGATCATTTGTGGACGAATCTACTCTTTCAAAATCTGAGAAAGTGCATGTCTCACACTTCGGGTGTCAACTCCTGATTGCATTGGAATCGATTGTGACTACTTTGGCATGAAGAGTTGTTAATGAGTATTCAGAACCAGGACAGACTTACTGTCTCGTAACTATTTTTCCACTGTTGTGGATTCAGCCTTACACGTGCATATTCATGTGGCTCCCAGTTGGAAGCCTTTGGGCAAGCAGTTCATACTGAGGCCATTTGTGCCTCCTTACACCCTCTTCAGGAGACCAACAGCATGGGAGGCCATAGCCCCTCTTCAGTTTCTCATAACTAGAGGTTTGTAATGCAGGATATCTGAAAGGAAAGGGAGGCAGGAAGCAGATGGTAGAAACTACGCTGATGACGACATCTCAGAGAATGTCACTCACTGTGCAGAAAGTGATGTGGTTTCTTTTCTCTGAATGTGACCATGTGTCTTTTATTGCTCATTGCACCCCTCAGAGCTGGAGTGCTAAAGATAATCAAACAGAAATTACAGTACTGTTCTGCTGAACCTGGTGCCCCTTACTGTTTTGCCAAGTGCATAACGTTTCATGCAAATGAGCCAGAGAAATCTCAGGCATCTGAGAGACAAAACACTTCTAGGAAAGACTGATTAATTTGTCTGTGTCCAGCTGAAATGTGCCTTTTTATCTGGAGGGAGAAACCCTACAGGAAAGTTGTAAAATGTGGGAATACATTACCTGGTCCATTTTCTAAGCTTGTGAAGTAATTGTTCAGATTTTTGGTATCACAAGACAGAGAAGCATGAAGATAAACCAGAGGTCTGTTAAGATGGTAGCATGTTTACTTCCTTTCCACTCAGATACAGTAATTGTGCATGATATATGACTAATTGAGAAAATCCAAGTCTATTTTAGGTAAAATCAAATGCAGCTTTATTACTACTTCGTCCTTGTAAATAAGTATGTGCAGCAGGGCATCCAAAAGAACTTGAGTTGTGTTAGTATGGTAAAAACCGAGGATGCCTGTCCTCTTGTCAAGGTGTTACATGTAGTATTGTGAAAGAGATTTCAGCAGTCTCTCAAGAGGACAGTAGAAACATCTGGAACTTCTACCTCTATTTTTACAAAACCTGTGACAAAGAAGACTTATCAGATAAGAAGTGATTAGAGGTCACACAAATTCAAATATTTTGTGTAGATGATACATCCACGTGCTAGCAATGAACTATGCTTGCATTAACAAAATGTGTACAGGCATATGGCTGCTTTTAAAAAAAAGGTAGTCTGCTAATCTTAACAGGATTGCCATCCTGCGTGGGAGTTCAAAGCAAGGAATGTGGTTAAAATCTATATAAACTTAGACTTCTATGATGTAATAATTGCTTATTCAGCTGCTACAGTGAATATTTTCTGCAAAAGAAAGATAAGCTGAAGAATGCTACCCAAAAGCATGATTCCTGGAATGAGAAACCCTGAATTGTTTCTGGGAATTGTGCAAAAAAAAAAAAAAAAAAAAAACAAATAAGCAGAAGAAAAAAGGACTGGATAAGTTTCATGGCAGTAGCATTCCATCTAGATCAAAAAGATTATTCTAAGTAACAATCTATAGTAGCAGTTGTTCTATACATCAGCTTCTGATGGAAAATCCTACATACAGTCCAGGATTAGATAGCTGTTCATTACTCAGTGCTGATCTATGGAACATCTATAAAGCTAATGATAATACCAAACCAATGCTACACCTGAGCCTGGGTGGGTTTAACAAGCTAGTGCTAAGTAAAGCTTTCCAGTTCTTCAGTGCAATAAGTGATGTGACCATCAAATTCATCAACTTAGCCCATACATCCAGCTATAGCTGGGTATGGATTTGGAAGTGGGTGCAGGTCAAGGGGTTAAAGTCACACCTCCTTATTTGGATGATTTTAATCTTTTAAGGACATAAATTGATAACATTCGTAAAATGTGGTGCAGGCCTTTCCCTTCACTCAGTTTACTCTGTCAGGGTCTCAGCACTATGGAATGTGAGAAAACAGAACATTATTATCACTTCTCAGCATACGCTGACACAGGCAGCAGATGGACTCTGTGAAAGCTCAGCACTATTCCAACATGCTTCAGTAACAGTATGTCATCCGGAATTTTTGGAAGTCATGATTACAACAGGCATGCATTCATTTAGATTTCCAGTAAGAGAGATACTTTCAACTTTCACAGCATACCCTTCTGACAAAACTTTTCTTGTCCTGTCAAGAAAATCTCTTACTACTGCTCATCCATCTGTCAGCTGAAAAAAACCTCAAGTCTACCTACAGATTTTGATCCTCAAAATAACACATTTGTCACCTGTATTATTCAGTCACATTGTCTTCCAACCTGTCTTCACATCTGTAGTCTGCTGACAAAAAAAGCCTAGAGTGACTGCACACCCCTTTGACCAAGGCTCAACTGTGCTATAGGTTCAGGGCAGACAAAGTGTGCTTGGCCTGATCTGCTATGCCAGAGCAATCATTCTTGGAACAATGACACCTGGCTAATATTAGGTGGACTTTTGTAGCAGGGACAGCAGTCAAGTGCTGCCAGCTGGGATTTGTAGTCTTGAGTTTTTGGCTGTCCTTACAATAAATTATGTAAATGCTGTTTCTGGCAATACAAAAACACTCTGGCTGGTCACTGAAAGCATCAAATAGACTCAAAGTTATGTTTAGACAAGAGAGAAGCCAGCTGACTTCAAAGGTCCAACTGGTAATAGACTAACATGATAAGTACAGCCTCTTGATCTTGTGTATAAACCTAGGGATTAGGCACAGAGAGTAGAGGAAAGGGTGAAGGACACCTGAAGCTGTGAAAGAGAAAGACATAAACCAGAAAATCGGGCCTCATGATCCTCTGAAACAAATGGTTTGAATTGGAGTAATGGGGTGATACAGGAAACCATTACCATTCTCCATCTGAGATGATGTATTTGCTGGATCTCATCTGGCTGGAGTTGGCATGAACATGCCTCTCCTCCACTTCATATGCAGAGAAAGAACTAAAATGAATAGGAACTTCTTTTTTTCTTCAGAGACATTCTTGTTTACCTCAGACTGCACATCAAATATGCCAATACACCAATGGGGTAAGATGAATAGACACAGCTGAGCTGTGGCATTAGTCATCTTTCAACAGTAAGCTGTTCTTAGTCCTTCCACTACTAGATTGTTCTTACAGATCCCCTCAAAGAATATACCAATCTAAACTTTCCTAACATAAAACTTGGAGTCAAGTCTTGTAATACCCACAACAGCACAAGCCACGAAGCAATTTCTAGTGCATCTGTTGCAGCCCGCAAGGCTTTCTCTCTACTGTTTGCCCTCAAAGAGAGCCTATTATAGTGTTTCTCTCTTCCAAGTGTGGAGGTCATGCTGAATCTTTAAGGACTGGCAATCACTTACAGTTCATGTGCTAAGAAATACAACATTCTTCCTAAATAGGCTTTAAACGTTTGAACCTTTAACTTCAGATGAATTCTCAGCTAAGTGTGATTATTTCAGAATAGCTGAAATCATTGAAGAAATCCAGTTAGCACACTAAACTCAAGCAGAAGCACCCTAAAGGAAATGCCTGGTATGTTAGTGTGTTTTGTGGTTGGCTTTAAAACAGCCAACATTTTACTGGAAATTTTCTTAGGTCTGGAGAACACTCATTTATGGGGAATGTGGCTCTGGTAGCACCAGTAGTGGCCATCGCACAATTAGGGGGATTTTTTAGATATGACCAAACCTCATTTTAAGATGTCTGTTTGCAATTTATAAAACCAGCTCTTAAAATCATTCATGGCAATAGCTGCTGATGAGGTAGCTGCTATATTTGCTGATAAGGACAGTCCTAAGGGAGGCAATGTTATGTTGCAACATGCCTTGTTTTCTCTAGTGGGGAAAGAAAGTGCTTTACTGTGGATTTTTAATTTGTTTCAGGCCTAGGAAGAAATTTTTTTCAAAAAAAGTAGACAGCTGGCTACTAAAAAACTAGAAAAGGTGACTCCATCTATTGCAGGAAGACTATAAGGCATTTTGAATATATATCAAAATACCATAAAAGATAGGGATGTAGGAGCCCTCAAGAGGTTATCTTCTCTTACCCACTAATCTCAGGCCAAACTGATAACATATGGTCAGTTTTAGGCAGATTCTTATCTAGTTGTTCAAAATAATATCAAATGGGGTTGATCCCATGACCACTCTAGGCAATGACAGAGAATTTTTAATAATACATTACCTCACTGTCTATTTCAAAAGCCTATTGAAACCTAACTTTTTGTTACTATTTCTTACACACAGGCTCCTACACACTTCAACAACCTTCTATGTGTCTGAAGATTGCTACTTCATGTGGATGGATAACTTTTCTGTAGAGAAATTTACTTGAATTTTTTCATCTTTCCAGGTAGATTATTTTGCAGACTTCTGTGAGGATGCTGGAGTTCGAAAGATACTGAAAGTAGAAGACTGAAGGCTGTTCTGAAGATTTCTAGAAGACATGAAGATATTGAGAGAAACTTAATACTACAGCCCACTAAGTCAGCATCATGTAAACAGCTCAGTATAAGTAATAGCTATCCTAGACTACACATTCACAAAAACTTGAAAAAAGAGTGCATTCCCAGCTCTGATGGACACAGGTGGCCTAAAGAACCCAGTCTCACCAAGATGACAAAGCGAATCTATGGAAAAAACTCATAATTGGAAGAACAACAGCAACTGCTCTTTCTGACAAGCACATGCAAAATTTTGTTCTTCACTCTTCCCTGTATGAAAAAAGTCACGCAAATAATGAAATTACTTCACAAAATGTTGATACCTTGAAGTGGCATTTTCTTTCTCATTTAGGAAAAACTTTCTATCTTCTCTTGATTTTTCATTTCAAATCTTAAAGTATGTGTTTGGAAAGTTTTATATATGAGGTAACAATTAAGCTATTAAGCTATTAAGTCCCTTTCATTTGTATAATGAGCTTAATCCAAAACATACTAAAGTAAACAAGTCTTTAGATAAATCTTAAAGAGCTTTGAATTAAGCCCAAATATATATATACACTCAAATTAAAGCAACTGAAATAGGACAGATCTGAGAATATGACAAAGCAGCACGTCTCAGAATATCAAACATACATATGTTTAAGCATTCTTGTATTTTCTCATAAAAAATGGTTACAAGAAAAACATTTTCACACTGGGATTTCTCTATTTTCATCTTATCAGAAAATGAGCAAGAAAACCTATCCTTTTATACACTGCTTAAGTTAAATAAATCTACTCTGTAGGTATATTTATTGCTGAATATATACATTTAAAAAAAGAATTGGGCAATGATGAAGGATTCTCATATTCTACTGCTGCCATATTTAAAGAATAGTCTGGAAACATTAAGTAGATGGGATAAACTTTGCCCACAGTGGGATAAGGTTTAAGTATGGAGGCAACCACAGACTTTACAGAGCATGAGGAAAACAAAGATCCAGTTTTTGCATGTAGTTGTATGGCAACAACATAGTAGTTGTATGGAGTTGTATGGAGAAGTTTTTGTTTTGGAGAAAACACTACTAAAACTTTTTCTTACATGAGATTTTCCTTATTTTTTAAATTGTGTATACTGAGCTGCAAACTGGTATCTAGCTCTTCCAGATTTTCCGCCAAAGTATTAATATTAGAAGTATTCAGTGATTGAAATTTAGTCAGTGATAAGAACTTCAAAGCTGGAGGATTGTAGTATTTTGAACGGATGTACTGCTGGTAGCATTTGTACAGTATATCCTTCCAGTGCTTACTAAATCCTTGGAAATACCTTAAAAAGCTGGAATATATCTGGGAAAGTATTTCAATATCCATACACTTACTTTGGCATTGATACAGAAGATTTTTTTTAGGTACTGCTTTATTGCTAAACTTAAGGTCTCAATCCAGATTTTGACTAGACTCAAAAGTGAACCCTTTAGCAGAGAACATCTTACATCCTTGTCCAGCAAGGGTCATTTATGGGTGCTACCATAATCCAGAAAACAACATACTTCCTAGACTTGTGTAGTATGTACCCAAAACCTCATCCCAGATATCATTCAGCTTCTTTTGAATGAAGATTTTTCACTAATGTGATTTACTGAAAAGAATTGTCACGAGAATTTGTGAGAATCTAGAATTTCAGTATCTTCTTAAGATCCAACAGAACATACTTGAAATCAAAAGGGCAATTTGTCAAAACTTTTAAGTAGGTTATACAAGCACAAAGCAGAGACAAAGTATTCATGAGAGCTGGAGGGAAAAAGTGCTACTTGTTTAGATAAGTGAAGGCAAGACACTGCATTAACTATACAGTCAAACATAATCATGGAATGGTATGGACTAGAAGGGATCTCAAAGATCATCAGGTTCCAAACTCCCTGCTACAGGCAGGTACACCTGGCATTAGACCAGGTTGCTCAAAGCCGCATCCAACCTGGTCTATTACAAATACAAATTTGTGAATTCAGGAGAGCAGTAGCACTGGAGATCCTTCTTTAGGACTGGTGCTTGCAGTTGATCAGGAAAGACTTTTCCAACTTTTACTGGACTGTTCCAGTGACTTGCCCGAAATTAATTCAGCAGGACAAAAATCCTCACCAAGTGTATAAATAAGCAGGTTTCTGTCACAGTTACTGTACACACTCTCCCTGTCACTGTAAATTACCCACCACATCATCTTTGTAGGTACTACTTTGGCTACTCCTCCACTTACTTGACATTATTCAGAGCATTTCTAATTTAATTTTTACTCACAAAATATTATAGCCAGAAATTCTTTACATTTTTCTAGTGCTCTTCACTGGTCTGTAATGACCCTTTCTCTCCTATATATACTTGTTTTGCTTCTTGTGCCCTGTTCCCTTGAATTCCCTTTTCTCCTGACAACTCCTTCATGGACTTCTTTGTGGACAATTTTTCCATCCTTTCTCAGCCTGCAATCTTCTCAATGCTGTGTCTTCACCTCTATATCTTATATTGGAGCACTGTTATCCACCTTCCCAGTTTAATTATATGTGATGACTATTGAAATCTCAACAGCTGGCCTACTTCTTTCCATCAAATAGACACATAAATACATGTGTCTGATATTTTCTGAGTGCTTTACAAGAACTTTTGCCCATTCTGGCAAAAATGGCCTTCTTAATTTGTTCTTTCTTAACTTTGCTCATTTTCCCTACTCCCTGTCACTGCTAACCATCACTTTTTAGTACCTTTTTCACAAACGCTTTTGTTCATTTATCTCTTTCATCCTAAACCACTCTACGCTACCATTAAAATTCCTGACTATGCTCTGATGGTTTTTTATTTGGATTTCAGCTCTCTTTCTCGATCTTCTCTGTCTTATCCCCTTTTATTCGCTACAGGTATTTTACTAGATCTAGTAAATCCATGTCCTCTGTTTACTGAATTGATTTTGTTCACCTACCTATTTAGATCTATCCATAACTCACAAAACCAAACTTAAATTCTTTCGTGGTCCCAGGAAATTCTATTTCTGTCAACTCCCAGAGGGCTAACACACATCTTTTAGAAAATGTTAATAAAAGTATTACAGAACAAGTTGGTCTCAATACAACTATCTATTAAAAACACGTGCAAAGTTGATATGAAACTTGCAGAACTGGCTAAAGTGCAACAATAAATAAATAACTTTCAAAAATGCATTGACCTGCTATCAGGTAGTGCCTGAAATCTGAAAGAATGATATAAATATATTGCAGTAACTTGATAAGCTAGTTTATGGATTTTCATCTTGGATTTCACTAACAAGTCTGCTTTCAATTACACAGATGAAAAACAAGAGTTTTAACATTTTGCTCTTCCCCTGACTGCAATAAAATGTCATGTCTGAAAATGGACTATTGCAAAAAACCTCGACTTAAAACTAATTTAGAGATAGCACTCGTATTTTAGAACTGTATTTTTGGTACTATGTGATTTTAGGGGGAGATTTTATCTATGATAGAAGGCAAGAAAGCACAGATTTAGCCTTTTGTAAGTTCTACCTCCACCCATACACTTCTTACAAATTTATTGCTATAAATGTACATGTAAAAATCATAACCTTAAAATAAAACTCATTCCACAAAGTCAGTGGAACATTTTTTTTATTACAAACTCTAAGCTCACCCTGAATAGACATGTTTCCAGATGTTTAGTGAGTTAAACTGTCTGTGCCTGTAGTACCAAGACATGCCAAAGACACAGCTAGAGGATGAACTATTCAGATAGTAGTGATGCGAACAATTTGTATTCTTCAGTAGATGGTAGTTTATATTATAAGGAAAACAACATCAAACAATGGTTTAAAAAATGCAAATTTTGCAAAAAAATAAGGTTACATTATAAAATATAGAAGGTTTTTAAGACCCTTACTCTTGCAAAGAATGATGTTCATATTCATATTCACATGCACTGGACAGTTCCACTGCAGGCAGCAGTCCCTTGGGGTTTTTTTTTTCAGAATGAGAACTTTAATTAATAGATACTGATGATTTGGTGATTCATTAGTAACAAAAAGCAATCAAGAAACCTGATGGTAAAAAGCTTAGGAGGAAGCTGTTTCAGAAATATATTGTCCTAGTAACTTGGCAATTATATTACTAAAGCACTTAGGAGCTGGTCTTTGCCCCAAACCCCCTTATTCTAGCTACACAGAGGAACAGAGGCACTCTCTCAAAGAGCCTGCACTTAAACAACATGATCTCACAAGGTAATTACTTCATTTGCTTACAAAACACAGATGGCCATGTGAAATAATGCAGGAAAAAAAAGTATCTTTCTTACAGCAATTAAAATTACCAATAACTATTTCACCTGAGTGAAATCTACCCTTCAAAATGTAGCGTCCTAAGCAAGGATTTAAATGTCTAAACCCAGATGATAGTCCAATTTTATATAGTGTACTGTATTCAGAATTCTATAGATGTAGAAATTCTCAGCGAATTAGAGTATGGATTTCTATTGAAGAATAAAAAACTGGTATACCTTTTACAGCCAAATTTGGCTATATTTTGTGTTCAAAAAAACAGCTGTGAAAACCTGAAGTTATCTATCTAATTACTTATTCTTTTTCTAAGAAG
>JBCJKH010040461.1:0-15138 GCA_039877255.1 Loriculus beryllinus | reverse complement strand
TCCAGAATTTCACTCTTGAAAAGTTTGCATTTCTTTTTCCTTCCTGCAAAGCGTAATCTGTATCCTAGGTAAAGACCTTAACTTTTGTCAGTGTAGTTCATTTCAGTCAGCCAAAAGAGTATGTATACTAGAGAAGGTTAAAAATTGTTGTAATCTATTTTATTGTCCTTCAAACGAAGTGTTCTGTTTAGTTTTATTGACCTGGAGTGGTTTCTTTGGAAACAGCATTTTGATTGTTATTTGATTGTATTGGGTTGATTGCAATTATTGTTCAGAAAAAATTATCTAAGTCAAAAAAAGTGAACTAATTCTAGCTGCCTTGGATACTAATTGTGGGTTTATCAGCTTTATGAATTTGAAAGAGTCTGTAGAACTCAACTTCTAGATTTTTGCATGTTCTTCCTGTATTGCATGCTTCAGTACTGGTTGTTCTGCAACAGCGTATAGAAAGTATTTTATATATGTTTACTGTTTTCTAACAACGTAAGTATTTTGCTTAAGCGGATTTTCTAGGAAGTGACAGCTCTGAAAAATTGCACACAGTGGTTGCTGGAAGCATTTCAGTACCAGACAATCTAGATAGAGCAGAAGGGAGAAAATGAAATATCACCATATTTTAAAGATGACAGTTTTGCCAGAGATTCCTATTCACTCTTCAGCTTAAAACAAATTGAGTAAATCAAGTATATCTAAAATGTCTGCATTCATTGAAGATGCACCACCTTTTTTGTTTTTATTTTTGGTTGGTTTTTTTCTTTCCTCCTCCTCCTTAAAAGCACAAGGGTGTAGGAAATAAGACTTTAATCTGTTGTTACTTATCAGTAGCAACCATCACAATCCTAATGCCAAGGCGGCACAGAGTTGATTAAACTTTGTAGAACTACATACCTCCCCTTGGAATGTTCAAATAACAGCTAAATATGGCAATTTCTCTATTAAATATCTGTAGAATAAACAAAAATATATTTACAAGTACTAGAGAGTGGTGTTGATATATAAAAGTGAATCATGAACTGCTTGTTAACTTTTCACTCCATAAAAAGGAAAAGAAAGTGAAAAGAGAAAATATAAATAGTAGCTGGGAGGAAGCAGTGAAAGGACACCTGACCCAAACTAGCCAAAGAGGTATTCCACACCACAGCATGTCATGCCCAGGATGTAGAACTGGGGGTAATTACCCGGAAGGGTTAGATCGCTGCTCGGTTAGGCTGGGTATTGGTTGACGGGTCATGAGTGGTTGTTATTTCCCTTATTATTATTATTGGTGGTAGCAGTAGTGTTATACCTTAGTTACTGCACCATTCTTATCTCAACCCATGGGAGTTACATTCTTTCAATTCTCCTCCCCATCCCTCAGGGAGCAGGGTTGGGGGGAAGGAGGGGAGTGAGACAGGGACTGCATGGTCTGATTTATGGCTGGGCTTAAACCACGACAAACTTTCATTGCATTCCACTGTTCAGCTACTTTCAGGTGTATACTGTTAATACGGTAGCCTGATTTTGACACATAATTTAATTGCACATATATAACTACTGTCAAATCTAGCTTAATATTGGTCATTTCAGGTTTAATGTAAAAGGATGCCCAAGAAATTAAAGGTCACTTAATTAACTGCTCATTTTTCTTTCGATTTTGTTCTGTATTCTACATTGTGTTTTAAAGATAAAAACAACTTTCTCTGTTTCCATTAACAAAAGTGAATAGAGAAGAAAAAGCAATTACTTGTAGAATGTAAAATCCTTTTGATAATTTAACAGACTTTAATTAAAACAATCTACCACTCTGTGCTCATGAGACAGACTATGACAAAAGATCTTACTTGTTATGAAACACAATGCTGGTCATTGGTAAAGGACTTAAAAAGTTGCAACTTATTTTGAAGCATAGAATTTATATTTCCTTTGAAAGGTAACACATACATACAAAACCCCCTCTGGTTTCCAACTTAATTTTAAGAAAGTGAACAATTGACAATGCAAACAGCTTTACACTGTCAGTATATTTTTCATAGTGTTTTGCATATATATAACATAGTATCTAAGGATCACCATATTCTTTATAAGCTTAGCTTGTCATTATGATGCTTCCATTATGTAACTTAAGTGAGTATTTAGATGAATATTTGGAGTAACTGAGAATTTATAATTCTTACAAACCATTTGACTACAACTTGGAGGTACACTGAAGAGGGACTCAGGAAAGCTAATTTCAGTTTTTGTCTACTGAGCAACACTCACCTATAAATAATGTTGTTTTATGAATCTGCATGCTTTCTGTAATCTATTCAAATAGTGGATTTAGCTTATGTCCATTTAAAAGATACAGCTTGACCCTGCTCTTGACATTTCTTTTCAACTTGGTGGTAGACTGGTAGCCATGCTTACTTTTGTCTTCTAATATTTTATTTTCTTGGTGGTCTTGATTAATTACTGTTTTTTTTTCCTTTTATTACTACATCTCTATAAAGTGGGAAGTTGCCCTGATCAGTGAGTTTTCTGGGGTGAGAGTGATACCTAATTGTACTTTGGAATTTGCGATAAATTTGGTGAGTCTGCCCTAGCCATCTTCTGTCTACAGATCCTGTATGAAGCAGTTAAACCCAGCCCTCACCTACGTCTGTCCCCCTCACATCTTTCCATAACTTTTTCTTTTAGTTTACTTTAGTTTTGGCTGTTCTGAGGGGACTCTACCTTTAGGCACTTTACTGTGCCTTTGGCATAATCCACTTTGATGCCTGACATCTGGAGACCAGGAATAATCCACCCGGGAACAAACAGTGGGTCTCCTGCTGCTCAGGCAGTCTCTGCTCTGCTATGCAGCATTATTGCATTTGTTCTCCTCTGTAAGTAATCTCTTGTTAGCCCCCCCTGAAACAAGGGCAGGCATGGGGGGGGGGGAGCAAGAGAAGCCCCTGAAGCTGTTATACCCCCAAGTATAGAAGTAGGGTCTATACTGAGGAGGGATTACTAGCCTCGTGTCTCCAAAAGGCTGAAGTGTAAAGAATTCCTGTGAAGTCTGTTGCGCCCATGAGATGAAAAGTAATAGTTCACATTGCAAAGTAAGCAATAAATGTATCAGCTTGCTATTTCTGCCACATCATAGCAGTCTGTTTTAAATGTATCTATAAAGCTTTTAACTCCATGCATAATACTTCTGTCAAAAGCATTTCTCTGAAGTCCCCTTTGGCTTTGCAGTTGCAAATGAGGTAAGCAACAAATTTAATTGGCATATGCCATTCCATGCAGATTGTAAATTAGGCAATGATTTAAAAAGTCTTCTTTAAAGTAAAACAGTTATTAATGCCATTAAAAAACAAAACTGCATTAAAAAACCCACATATTTGTCATTCACCTCAGTTTTTCTATACATTAGACACTGAAGTCTTGCCAATTTTTATTTTCTTTGTTTCTTTTTTGGTGAGTGGGGATGATGGCTGGAAAAATTATAAACCAGTGTAGTACTGTAACTGAAGTGACAAAGGATGACTAGCAAAAAATACAGATGTTCTGTCTCTAGGCATATTAGTTCTAGGTTTTGGAAGAGTACATTCCTTTTTCTGTCTGTATGGTTTATTCTCTTCTGCATTGTCCTTCGGTACTAGTTATAGACAATGATGGTAGTGTCACTGTAAGGTAGGAGGAAAGGTGGCACAGAAATAATTTTCATATATAAGTCTCAGAGGTACAACATATCAAATGCCCTTTCAGAGGATCAAATACACAGGTGTTATTTCTGTGTTGTCTATTTTTTTTTAATGGAATAAATTACATGATCAGGAAAATTAGGAATGAGAAAAGGGAGAAAGGAGGAGAAAATCAGAGAGGTACATTATATGGGTGTGGTCAGTATAGGGGTAAATGTTTGACAAAAGTCAACTGAGATAGACATGAAAGGGATAATTAAAAGAAAACTTTATTAAGCTATATTAACAAAACGAGTGAGAGAGAAGCAGGACAATTATTACACTTAGAAATGAAAGTTAACATAGATGTGATGCAGAAATGAAAGTTAAACTTTGTCTTAGTCTTGAACAAAGGTGATAATGTTTTATATGGGAGGCAAAAGCTGGAAGTATCTGAGATAAAAGCAAAACTTGAAGTCAGATATATGTAAGTCAAGGAAGAATGGATAAACATCATCACAGAATTGTGGGTGATATAAAACAAAGCATCTCATGTCTTCCTGTGAATAAATCTGTTAGGACAGAAATGGTGCTGTTTTGTCAGAGAATAAAAAGTACGGTATTTATTTTTAAGTAGGGATGAAAGTAAAAAAAAGAAGGGATAAAGGTCTACAAGGGTGACCATTTTTTATCAAAGTAGAGCAGAATTTGTATGAAAAAGGTTGCTGACAGGAAGAAGGAAGATGGGATAAAAATGTAAGTTGAAAATGGCTTTACTGAAAGCAGTTTGTGCAAAGCAATCTGCTACATTCCTTTGAAAAGATAATAAATTTCCTAGATAAAGAAAATTTAGTAATTTCTCTCTTTGGACTTCAGCAAGCAGTTGATACTGTGCCACCTGGGAAGTTATTTGTGCACCAGAGGAAGATGGCAATTGCTAGAAGAATTACAAAACATGCAAGAAATTCACTAAAATGAGATGGCAGTTGGTGTTGTTGCAAATATAAGGGTAAATAGAGGGAAAGTTAAGTCAAGCATGAGTCTTAAGACTGATTCTGCTTTATACTTTAACGCTTGTGCATAGAGTGCAAATACAGTAATGAAACTTGATTATGAAACAAATATGATAAACATCATGTGTTTGTGTGAGAATTAAACTGTAGCAGAAGAAAGACCAGGAAACTCCTTAGACTGTAGCAATTAAAATGAACCTTAACTTCTCAGAATACAGTAGCGAGAACAAGACAAGCTGTAAATTCAGTTAGGAAATTGTGACATGGAATCAGTAAAGAAAGAGGATAATTTAATGAATTAGGTAGAGTTATTATGAGCAGCAGTGTGACACAGGCAAACTTGTTTCTGCAACGTAGGGCTGAATCAAGTTGTGTGCTGCTGTGAAAGAAATGGAGACATTCATGTGATTTGAGGACTCATTTATGAGACTTCATCTGAAAAATCGTTATATTTTTCTGGTCAGCAATTTTTAGGAAGAATTTAGCTGAATTATAAGAATTTCTAATTGCATTTTGAGATTCAGAAAGAGCTGTTTAATAACCATGGAATATAAAGTTAGCTGTGAAAAAGTTGACTAATGCAGAACTAAGAATTAAGTACTTCACAGGAATTCTTTAGGAGTTGACTTATACAGACATAAGGCTCTTGAGAGACATGCTGTGGCAGGCTAAAATTGGATGGCTGAAACTTGCTATCCTCAAGGCATGAATACTTGAACCTCCTTTGAATCACTTTTTGAACCACTGCCTGGTATATTAGGGTAGTTCTGGAATTCTTTTACTTTAGTACACCCATCTGAAGACTGCAATAGTACATGAACTCATTCATGGGCATACTGTATAACCATGCCCGGAAGGCTTTATGCCATTCATGTATGCTACATGTACCTCAGAGCCTTGAGAAAGTATTGAGAGATTTGATTGCTCTTCATGAAAAATATTTTTAATAAATACCAGCAAAAAAATATTAATGAGTAATGTTGGTATAATAGCAATTAATATACCACTGTATTTTCAGTCTAGAAATTACAAAAAATATTTCAACCTTCTGGAGCTATGAGGTGATGTAAAAATATCTTGCTAGTTTTGAAATGGAACTTCATCAGTTTAGAAAAAGAATTATGCAGGTATTTTCTTTCCAGTATGTTCCTGTACTTCAAAAAAAAGGAAGAAAATAAAGTAAAAAAACCCACATGGGACAGGCTTTTCACACCTTGGTTTCTTAATGATGGATTAAATTATTAGTAGAATTATCTACACCAAGCTCAAGTTATGTTCTGTAAGCTGTTTAAAGCGCATCATAAAACTCTCAGTGTGAGATTTGCAGCATCAGAGGCATCTAAGGATATCGGTACTTGATGTACTGTTTTTGTGAGCCTTTTTTCTCGACATTGCAGTATTACTCAGTCCTAGAGTGTTGCTGTCTGAAGATTGTAATAACTTAGATAACATTCTTACACATTAGAGTGGTTCTTAATGCATTAGTTCAGTAACGTAAGTGACAGAATTTTAATAAATGTATTATGGAAGTAATATGCAAGACATATGGAAGACTATATTATTGAGACTTTTTTTAGGTAGATTGATCTTGTATTATTCCACTCTGTGCCTTCAAGAACCTATTAGCGAATTGTATTTCTGAACTATCTGAAATAAGTAAACACATATGTATTGAAAATAGAACAATAATATCATTATAGTGGATTGTACTGAAGACAGTTCTCTGCTTCAGGAATTGCAAGGCATTGTAGCAAATAGCATTAAATATGCAATATTTTTATTTTCACAGTGCTTATTATGATGGGGATGAGAGAATTAAATGAGGTATATTTATATTTAAGGAGATATTATATTTTGGTTTTCATTCCTAACTATAGCTAGAAGAAGGTTCATGATAAATTTACATTAGGCTTTGTTTCTGCTTTTTTTCTTTTTTTAGAAACAACTGATTTCTTAACAGTTTAGTATGTGTGATTTTTTAAATTCTGAGGTATAAAATCTTTAGTTTGTGGGGATGAATGAATTAATTTCAGGGGAGTGACATGGACACAGTCTTTCCACGTGTAACCAGTCTTTGTGAGCCAGTGGTTGATACGTCACCACATTACTGAAAAGCATGACTGTGAACATAATGCAATGCTAATATCCTAATAGTAGGAAGTGTCAGGATTTGCCTGATGCCTGAATGCTTAAAATTCATTCACAGGCATAACATAAGCAGGAAAGCAATAAAACAGAGTTTGTAAAGATACTGAATGATACATGTTTATTTTATAAATTTTATGCTTGTAATGGTAGGTTAAAAATGATAATTTATGTATTTTTCTGGTTTTGGTATGAAGTAGAAAGCTTAGTTTTGATGGACTTGATTTACCTTTTACCTAACATTCAGGAGTCAGCAGTAACCGCAATTAAGTTGTAAAACTAGACCCAGCTGATGTAAAGTAGTTAAGAATATGCCAAATTGAATTTACGTAAGGTTAAATGAGAATACAGTCATCTTAAACCCTGTACTAACTCCAGGAGTTTTACCCTTTCAAGCTTATTTCTTTAATATTTTTTTTTTTTTAATCAGGATTATGGATAGGTTTTCTTATACTAGACCATGTTTACTTGTTACTGGAATTCTAATGACTAAAATCTGTGCATCTCTGTGATCTCTGTACTCACAAATTTTTTTTTCAGGCAAACTTTTAATTAATTTCAAGTGACCTATATTTTTTATCTTATATATGGTCTTTAATGATCTACAAATACTGTACAAATGGCACAACATAAAGCTATTTTATTGAACATTTTATTTGATGATTATTTTGTTTAAGAATATGAGAATTAATATTCATTATTCAACATGTATATTCAAACACAATTTATTCAATACACTTCCTACAATTCCCCATGCCTTATTTTGATTTCGGTGACAAACTGAAAATGAAGTTGTGTGTTTAAAATGATTTCAAAAATAGATTAGAAGCATCTTGTGGAAAGTAACAGGAAATCTATAGGAGACATATTTTTATCTGTCATTTGCTGTAGTGGGAAAAAATGAGAATGTTGTGTCTTTCAGTTCTGTTTAAGACATGTTGAATGTTGCAGCAACTTGTAATGTCTCAAATTTTTAGTAATACACACACATCAATCAGATCAATATATAATATATGCTGCAGTCATAATGTATTTACAGATACAAATTTAGTGTTAAGAAGAAATAGAGAGGAGTGGCAAAAAAATCAATATAAAGGTGCTCACAGAAGTCTGTCATTCTGAGTTAGTAGCCATATGTTGTGGCTGTGATCATCTATACTCAAAGTCTGACTTTCATTTGAGGGAAGTTAATTGTATATAGTAACAAATATATATCACTAGTACTAAAATTTCACTTCCCAATGGCAATGGATATATAAATTAATGAAAAAAAAGGAACAAATATGAATACCTATGAATAAACTTGGGATTATTATTATAATTCTAATAGACTGCAGCACTGAAATTCTGGAACAGATTTCGTATTGAAATATTCATACAAGAAAAATGCAATCTATCAAGGAAATATGTGAGATTATGCCTATGGTAAACAGAAAATGGACTTGGTATGTAATCAAAAACTTTCAGCCCTGCATTTCAGTGTTATGGACTGGATTAGTGGAGAGCTGCAAGCATCTTGCTCATGAAAACTGAGGTAGTGACTCTCAGTTCTTCATTTAACTCTTCAATATATGTGCATTTCCATGCCAGGAAATAGGAAGAGGAAAACCAGTGATATCTATTTTCTGGAAATTAGTAAGGTTTTTTTCAGCTGCCATAGAAAAGTGGGGAAAAACAGCAACTCATTTCACAGAAACATAGTCAGTGGTAAAAGATAATTTTCTGTTGTTTTGGTTTTTTTTCTTTTTTTAATTAGTCATTACATATGATACATCTACATTAATGATACAGAGCACAGGAACGGTTTATTTGGTTTTGAAGTCGAGTCCATACTTGGAGTCTTGCTGTACATATTTTAGTGCACCACTGACACTTCTGATGCATTGTCTTCCTTCCAATATTGTCTTCAGGGTATCACATGGTGTGTGGCCCTTGCAATACAGATGCCAGGTCCTCCATCAATTTGCTCTCTGAGACTGCGCAGTGTATGCCTAAGATTAGCAAGCGGTACAAACTTTCTTGCCTGTTAAAATGCAACGTAGAAAAGAACAATAAATTGCACTGTCATCTCTCCTTTTTATACTGCACCAGCAGCTAAAATACACACACACACTTAGACCACCATGATTATTTGAATTTGTGAGGATACAATATATTGCATTTTTGATGAAAAGATCCAACACTTTGTCTAGTATGTGTCAGGTAATTCTTTTTTCTTGTTTAGCTTTTATTTTGCATTGATTTATGGTTTGATTTGTTAACTGAAAAAATAGCGTAAGTTTCTGTCATAGAAGAAAGCTCTAATTATAGAAAAAATCTGTTACATTTATGAACCTCTTGGACTTCAGAAATATCATATGAATGCACCAAATGCTCACAATTGTATCTGTGTCTTGGAGAAAGATATTTAAAATATATGTTCGTAGATCCCTGTTGATTGCATGCTGGACAAGTCTACTATTGCAATGAATGCATTCCCCTAAAAGTTAGCAAAGCTTATTTTTGCTATGAATTTGAATAGCTGTTGAAGTTAACAAGTTTGAAGTACTCAATATACTTAAATGATAGGTAGAGAGATTGATCAGTCAAGTTAGATTGACAGGTAGATGTGTTACCTATATTTCTGTATATTGTTTTTGGCTCATTTTGTTTTGCTGTTTAGTCAAGCTAAGACAGTGGTAGCTGAACAAAGAGTTTCACATATAATTGGATTGATGATGAAGGATTTTACTGTGGCTTAAATATATTTCTTCTGCAACCAAAGCAGAATGTTTTGCTTACAGGAAGCCCAGATGGCTTCTGTAAGAAGATCATATTTAGACTGAGGAACAGACGTTACTTATTTGAGGATATTTGGGAATCTTTTATGGATTATGTTCATAGAGCAAAAGCTGCTATCCTACATTTGTATAATTTGGTTTTAACTTTGCATATGTATAATAGATTAGAAATGATTCATTAAAACATTGGAAAATAAGGACTTAGTAGTGAGTGATGTAAAGTAAATATATAATTATTAATAATTCAGAAACACTGGAAAATGTGAAAAGACTGGTGAAAGCCAACCAAACATGTTACATAACTGACACACAATAGGTTAATATTTTTTGTGTAGATGACCCATTTCTGAATGGCATTTTAAGAGCTTTTTTTAGAATATATTGGACAGAAACCTTCACTGTTTATTATTAGAAGTGCATGTCTCTTCAGCATTTTGTTCATAAACATATTAATCAGAATGATTCAAAGGAAACGTGTTTTCACTTAGATCTCCATTTTCTTTATGTTCACCTTGAAGTGTAATGGTTGATACCTAGCATTTTGAATAACTTAGATGTTCATAGAATTATCACTGTATATTGTATGTTGCCATCAAAATCTGGCTCACTCACTCCCTTTTTGGGGGGCTGTGGGTGAGGTGGATGAAGAGTTTCCTCTTTGTTTTCATGTAAAATTCCTATTCTTTGCTTCTTATAACTGTTTGATATCATTAGCGACTTACCACACTATTTATCCCATCACTCCATGGAGAAAAGTTATGCTTGTCACTGATACCCAAAACATACTATTGTTTCCTCTGTCTGTAGTAACTACAGGTAAGAAAAGCAGGAATACATAAATCACTACAATTTCTCTATGATTTAAAACCATCCTGTTCCTGGACATAGAGTACTTAATTAATTCTTTTTTTTTAAGCAGTATGTATACTATTCTTACTCTTTTTGCTGCCAAATAGTTCCTTTATGGAGTCTGTTTGGACGAAAGGGAGAGAAGAGGAAATTTTTTACTCACTTAAAACATCTGTGATACAGGATTAGGTTAGCCAAAATCTACTCACATCTCGGTAAGCAGACATATATTTTTGTATTTTTCTGTAGGTGGATACAGTGCAGACTGCACAGCACCCTGGCCACATTGAGGAATCATGTAAAATGAATATATGTGCTCGTAAGTGAATTATTTATGAAATGAAACTCCAACTCTAAGGGATGTTGGATCACAAAGTCTATGAACTGTCTTTGCTCTCATGTTAAGAAATTGATTCCCAGGGGACAGGGTTATTGCAGAACTAAGTGGACCTTGAAAGCAAAGCTAATAAAAAAAAAAAATAGGAAAGGGAAAGGGAAAGGGAAAGGGAAAGGGAAAGGGAAAGGGAAAGGGAAAGGGAAAGGAAAAGGGAAAGGGAGAGGGAAAGGGAAAGGGAAAGGAAAGGAATGGAAAGAAAGAGAAAGGGAAAGGGAAAGGGAAAGGGAAAGGGAAAGGGAAAGGGAAAGGGAAAGGGAAAGGGAAAGGGAAAGGGAAAGGGAAAAGGAAAGGAAAGGAAAAAGAAAAGAAAAGAAAAAGAGAAACCATGATAAATCATTTTAAAATCCTCTGAAAACAAGAGATTGAGGTTACATTTTAGATACATTGTGAGAGAGATTAAACAGATTCAGGAATCCAACCCAAGAAAACAAATGGTATGTGAGAAAGTTTGTTAAGCAGAATGATTATAAGTGGAGGAACAGGATCAAATACCATCTAATTTAAGAATATGAATAGGATGAAAAAACTCAGTTTTCTGCTTTGTACCATCTTTGAAAGGGCTGAAATTTGACTAGATGATTGCTTCAATTAGTAACTGGGAGATGAGTGTGAACAAGACTGAATTTTCAGTGTTTGAGTTAAGGAGGTATTTGTGGTTTGCGGAAAAACAAAAAAAAAGAACAACCCTGATGATGTGCTAGATAAACAAAGAAAAAATTATACCTCAGGACTGAATTTCGGGAAATACAAACAGTTTTCATATTTGAAAGTCTGTATTACCTGGGGACCTGAGACAAAGTGGGGGAGAGGAATTAGGCAAAACAGTCTTGGGTCTTCAGCTTTGGCTGGGAAAAATGTCTCTACAAGAAAAATTCTGGTAGACACAGAGAAGAAATCAAAACACTAAATGGCTCTACCAGCAAATGGGGAAATCAAGTCATTTGCAGGTATACACACAACATTTGGTTGTCAGACACAAGTCACTTCACTGACTAGAGCACACTAGACTAGAAAATTGTGCCAAGGGTTGTGTAATTGCCAATATCCAAACTGCATGTAGGGCAGACCTGTGACTCTGCAGTCACTATTAAGCTATATACATCATATAAAGACAGACTATATCCCCAACTCCAGTTTATATAATGCAAATTTTTATATTTTATATATATATTTAGATATTATATAGAATATCAGCTTATGATTTAGAGAAAGGAAATTCTAAATATTTTCTCCTACAGAATTTATTCATTTGTATACTTAATCTTCATTTTAAGGAACAACAAAAGAGGAATTTTTAAGTATTAATAATTTTTCTACAAGTTCCTTTTCTTATGAATAAAGCATAACTTCAGCCCCTACAATTTTCTGATGTAAATCTACTATAACTGAGTGAGAAAGCCATATTATATTTGTAACTGAAGTGTACGTTGTCTCTCGCTTTCCTTCATAATATGGCTTTTTAACTGTATAAATGACAATGCTGAAAAAAATCTTTTTATCTCCTGATTGTTATGCATTTATGCCTGAATTAGCTCCCGCTTTGTGTTTATTCCTTCAAAACTGGTCTCCTACTTTTTTCCACTCATATTAATTAGTTCCAAGAGGAGGAATTTATGATATGGTAGGGACTTTGACCTCTTTATTGTACTGAGATATATTATCAAACTTCAAAGCCTGTATACTGCTATTGTATTGATTTTGTTTTCTGTGAACAAAATCAATAAGCAAAATTAAAATAAAAAAATCAATTCTTCCATTTTTTAATTGATTTGGGTGTTCTACATGTGCTT
Organism: Loriculus beryllinus; assembly: GCA_039877255.1. Lineage (NCBI taxonomy): Eukaryota > Metazoa > Chordata > Aves > Psittaciformes > Psittacidae > Loriculus > Loriculus beryllinus. The sequence goes on along the minus strand of JBCJKH010040461.1, from coordinate 2,541 downwards.
TGTTTATTTAACCTTGATTACTAGTCTGGAACTTATTGAGACTTTTTATAATTCTGCTTAGAAGAAACCTATCGAAATTAATGAAACACAGAGGAAAAGGAAATTAAAGTTAACACATACAGGAATGAGAAGGAAAAAGGTGCAAAAGAGATCAAGTAAAGTACTGTTCTCAGTTGGGATGCATTGTTTAGGAATATCAAGGACCCTATAAAAATCAGTATAGAAATCAGCTTTGTCAGCAAAATCAGCATAGAGATTCTTCTTTCCCTGTTCTAGCCTTTTCCTTTAATTCAATAGATGGTTAAAAATGGCATATGAAGTCCTTGCAATCCATTGACCACGTAGTATGAGTTCAGAGCAGTTTCAAAGCTTACCCAAAAATAAGAAAAAATGTCAAAAATATTTAAAATGTAATATTTTGCAGAAATAAATACACTAAATATGCAAATATATTTGTGAAATTTTCAGCCTTTTTCTGAATATGGACATTATCTCAGTAAGAAAAAAAAAAGTTTACCTTGAAACTGTAAAGAGAGATGTTAAGGACCTCTGGTCAGATTCTTATCTCAGATACAGCAACTCTGTTTTTCAATAAAATTATTCTGCAGCTGGGAATGAAATAAAAAAATGTGTCTTCTGTCTTCATTGCAATTTCATTCTTCTATGTTTAGGTTTCTGGTCTTTTTTCAAGAGAGGACCCTTGAAAAATATTGTGCAGCTACTGTAATTTTCAGATTTCACAGGGCTTAGCAGCCAAGCAATTTGCATGGAATGAAAGCACTTTTATATTTCCTCCTGCTACAACACCAGTGGGGAAAGGTCAGCAAAACAATGGGAGACCAAATGTTTGGGTTTTTTTTTTTTTTTTTTGCTTGTGTGACATTGACTTGCAAGACAGTGGGAATTCAGAATTGTAAGTGATGATACAGCTTTATTCAACTATTTCTTTCCTCTTTGCCTCCCATGGCTGTTTCATTGTTGAGCAATGTCTTTTTTTCTGTCAGAATAAGGGAATGAAAGCCTATTTGTGACAAGTGACATTCTACTTTCTGTTTTCCATTGTCTGCATGCGTAAGAATAAAAGTACATCCATATGCATCTCATTTTCCTACTTTTTAAGCCAAATCTGACTTGTCATACTAGTATGAGCAGGCTAAATAAACCCAGTGAAACTGCTTGTATGAGTAAAGACAACTCATCTTTTAGTGTCACTTTATCCTCATGTCTGCTTTATACAAGACCACTAAAGAACAAGGTCAGTAGCAAACTATCAGGGAAGTTGTGATACGCAATTACTTTAGGTACTTAAAACACAAGTTAGATAAATTATTAGTAGGAATAATACAGGAAGTGGCAACTAGTGGAAAATGGAGCTATGTGACACGTGATCTCTTTTCTCTTACTAGTGGTTGTACTTTTGGGGACTGTGTATTGTCGCAGCTTGTAGAGTCGCTTTTACTGATGCCGATCACAAACTTAAATATAGATGGAGAAGTATTCAAAGTGGTAATTTATCCATCAGACCTAAACTAAAGGATTAACTTAAGCAAACTTCCAACACCTAGACTGCAATTTAGTCTCAGGGTGAACAATATAATTTAATCAAATTGTTTTTGCAAAGCTTCATAAAAAACTTAAAATCTTCACTTGAGATTTCTCAGGCTTGTTAAAAACCCTGTGTCCCTACTCTTCCTGAAAGCTTCATTTAGCTGTGTAAGCACAGTGGCTTGGATTTACCCTCTCATCATTTAAAAATCTGATGTGACAATCCATACTTTAACCCATTACTCATTTTACTGTTTGAGGATGATGAAGTTCACTGAATTTTGCTTTTTACTCTCAAATGTAGTGGCTACATTTAAATTTCCAATGTATACTCATTATGCATATTTACGAATTCAAGATTATTCCCCTCTGCATTGGGTTAAAAATGTGCTTGCAGACGTATTTGACTTTTGACATCACATTTAGGGAAAACTATAATTATGTGAAATGCTGTTACAGCTTCTATACTGTTCTCAATATTTTACAAGAATCTACATTGAGTGTAATATGTGATGAATGCCTTAAATAACCCTTTCCAACACAATGAACATGCTTACACAGTTTCAGTGTTTAAAATTAAGCTATTTGTTTTAGAATGTGTCTGAAAATATCAAGAAGCCACAGCCAAATTACTGTTCTTCATCATACCTCAGTAGATTACTATTTCAACAGTGCATTTCTAGTATCAAAGGAAAATTGTATCGGAGCTATCTATTATGGGAAAAGTGTTTGTTGCCCTTTCTAAGAGAGTTATGCTGCTAATGGGAAAAAAAAGTTCATTATGTCCCCTGGCAGTTGCAACAGAGCCCTTAGTATTCTTCAGCAGTGGAATTCAAGGCATTAATGTTTTCAAATCTAGTTTAAAATTAATTTTCTTCTAAATCAATTTACTTTCCACATTTAAGCAGCCTCAGTTTAGCCCAGAAACATCTTTTTCAATAGCAAGTGCCAACCAAGCCTATTTCCAAAAGATTTCTGTTATTTATTGTTTATACA
>JBCJKH010040459.1:8441-61636 GCA_039877255.1 Loriculus beryllinus | reverse complement strand
TCATCCAGTTCCAACCCCCCTGCCATGGGCAGGGACACCTCACACTAAACCATAATAGGAAGTAGGAATCTAATACTATTGAAATCCTCTGTTATAACTGTGTAAACCATGATAAAAAGGACATCAAGTATCTGCAAGAACAACATGGACTAGAGCAAACAGGTAAAAAACTACTTGAGTGTTTCCCGTCTCTGATCATATCTGATCCTTTGTTGTTTTCTTCACTAAGGTCTTCATCAGCATGACAACCAAAGCTGACAGCATTCTTAAGCACCTTTTTTCCATTCTAAAGAGCCAGTTAAACCCCTAAATATCTTCAGTGCCCTGAACCTTCATTCAGAGAGAGGCACTCAGCAACACCTTATTCAAGACAACAACACCAATGCTGCCTCTGGGTTAACTGGAGTTTTTACGGGTCAGGTCAGAGCTCTACATAGAAAAACTTGCTAATTTATTGTCCTTGAATGCTGTAAACTTACAAGTCTCTAAGTGTGTTTCTCATTAGAAGCGATATTGGAAGTTCAGAGAGTGGTGGATGTTATTTTGTTTTCTATTTTTATCACAATTTCCAATTAGCTACTTGTTAAATTGATTTTAGTGTTTGATGTTGTCTCTATTTAAGTATGTGTTGTACCCTAGATTTCATTTCACATTATGCCTGCTGAAAGAAATGCACATATCCGCTATCTGCTGCTAATCCTAACCACAGATAGAATAAATTAAGCAGTGACAAGAGCGAAAGAACTCAACAAAAACTAACTGGCTGCATTATGGAATTAGCAATTGCTTCATAATTCCCTGCACATAGAAGATGAGCTTTTCTTTCTCCTGGCAGACCTCAAAAGTGGACTTTCATCATGACAGACAGAACATTAGGTTTCAAATTATTAAAGGCAATAACAAGTCACAACTCTTTCTTCCTCCCCCAGAAAGATTAAAGCACCTCAGAATTTGTCTGCATTAAAAGATTCATATGAAATAATTGTTGTAAAAATACTTGGCAGCAGTTGTCAAAAGCTGTCCTTTGAATAGCTGACATCTCCATTAAAGCCCCTCTCAATTAGCATTCCATTCAGCATTAGTAAATGGTAAGTGTCAAACAGTCACAATATAGTCCCAGCTGATGCAACTAAAAAAGAATCTAATGCAAATTGCAGCAGGCTTCAGATGTAGTTTTAAAGCACTTTCCTTAGAGCCCAGCTTTTTATTTGCTGACAGATGCTTTTGTAGCCCTGCTAACTTCTGAAGCCAGCAAGCAGCAATCACCCAGGCAGAGGTTGCATCAGCAGAATAAGTACAGAATAAGCACAAAAAATAAAAGTCCATATTTTGAATGAAACTTGAGCACATTTGCCAGTATCAACAGGTACCACACCATTGTTTCTTGGAGATTCATCTGCTTGGGTGAACTGTCCCAGTTTTCTCCAGGAAAAAGAAAAAAAGAATGCTGCTGTCAAATTTCACCTACATCAGCACCAATGAGGAGTAACACCACAAAACCAGAATTAGTTCCAGTTTATAGCAAGATGACTGAGGCTGAAGCCCTTGAAATTTCAATTTTCCAGTCAGTGAAATGAAGACAGTAAACAATAGTTGCCTGCCATCAGAAGGAATTGGGCTGACACAGGAACGTTTGCTCAGTGTTCAGAAAGTTCTAGCTCAAATAATTCACATACTCTAAATTTGCTTCAAGTGCCCAATGCCAGTGATTTCAATTCACTTACACCAAAAGATGTTTGGTCAACTTTTTTCCCTACTACCTCAAAAGCACACTCTACGTTCTGCTGCTGTGGCCAAGTGCAACACAGATGCTTCCTTAGCATGCAGCCAGACACAGTTCTTCTTACCTGGCAGCAAATCCTCTCACCAAGGCACTGCTCAATGGCCTGAACCTGTCTTCATATAGAAAAAACAAGAAACCACATAGAACTCAATCTTAATTTCATTTCCCTTCCCACTTGCCAGCCTCCTCAAGCAAAGAATTTTTGCTTCAGGCTTTTTAATTAGAGCTCCTCTTCTACAGCTGCACCACATCAGCACCAGGCCCTTTATTTGGTTTCCAACACACCTTTAGAACCTACAGACACAAAACCTACAGACATGTAGAACTACACACATGAAATAGGAATTGTTACACTGGGAAGGGTGAGAAATATGGCTGCTGGTGTTCTTGAATCAAAGCAGACTAAAGAGGGGAAGATGTCAGCAGAAGGGCAGAAAGGAATGGGAATCTAGAAAATTGTATTCAGAAGTTTAAGAAACAAACAAACAGCACCCTCACCCCCCCCAAATGATTGTGATTAAGTCACAAAACCATATTCAAAATGTAACCTGCTTTGTAAAAATTGTAGTCTTGAATACCACCACTGGCTGTTGCTGAAATCTCCCATCAGTGCCTCAGTTTACCACTTCAAAATACTTTCGCTTTACCTGCACCTCTGTGCATTACCAAAACACTTTAATCTCAGTATCATGTTGTTAACTACCCATGCTCTGGCTCTGCTGAAGTGAGATCCCAGTGTTGCTTTACCCTCCTCTTTGACCAGTCACAGGGTGTTCAGGACTCGAGAAAACAAAAATGTCTCCACTGGAATATACTACTAACCATAAGCATCTTCTAAAAGATGAACAGAGAATAAGATAATATTCTCTGTTCTCCCATGCAGCTTCCTAACCTCTACAAGGAAAACCAAGGGTAAGGCTCAGATAACATCTCTCAGAGACATAATGACAGCTACAGTGTATTCCCATACTGGTTTGGGGCTGTGCTTCATTAGCTTATCTAGACAATTAAGAGTTAAGAGGTCTGCAGATGTTACAGCTACATGGAACAGCCAATACAATCTTCAAATCTTCAACAGTTGTTCAGTTGAAACCAGTAGCCATGTTTAGTTTCTTTCCCCTTCAAATGGGAAAACAAACTCATTACAATGTTTTATTGTGATTTCATGGAAAAAGTGACATGTGTTGAGAATTAACATTAATGAAAAAGAACCAAAACCTCATCAGTTTGGAACAGAGTGTCCTGGAATGCAACAGAAAGTTTAGACCTGAAATTCAAGATTCACTTGCACGGCACGTAACTCCCGTTTTCTGCCAAAATGACAGAAAAGAAAATAGCAGACCTAATGAAAAATAACCTGAAGCCCACAATCTCAGTACAAAATAGGAACGATACCTAAAAGTGAATTACAACCTTTTGACTAAGTTGTTACGCAAGAGAGACCACACATGAAGCAACCACACAAAAGCTGGACTGCAGCGCTGCAAGAAGCGGAGGCATTGAAAGGGCAAGACATAGAGGAGGGCTGAAACTTTGCACTGAGACAAAACGACTGAACATCAAGCTGCTTCTGCAGCTGGGCCTGATGAGCTCCAAAGTGAAACGATATAAAATCCTATTTGTAGTGCAAGGCCCTTCATAAATAGGGAAGCCCATGAAAAAAGATAATTTGTAATTAAAACCAGAGCTGATTGTTGAGACATGCCTTGCTTAATGGAAGGCACTGCTTCCTCAGCCCTCAGACATGACTGTACTTCAAGCTAGGTGGCCATACTTGACCCAAGGCCACTGAACAGTAGAACTGTACCCCAAAATGCTGCAAAGGTTTGTCCTAAGAACAAGCTGGAGTCACTCCACCCGCAACCAAAACAATTTTACATATCCCAGTCACAGAATCACAGCCAGAGTTTGGTTGGAAAGAACCTTAAAGCTCATCCAGTTCTAACCTCCTGCCACAGGTAGGGACACCTTCCACTAAAGCAGGTTGCTGCAAGTGCCAGTCCTTTTCTTCGTTAGAAGAATCCTTTATTCTTCTCAAAGCAAGAGCTTCAAAGAAAAGGTTGGACCCATGGACACATTCACACCTATGATGAGGGAGGTGGTTTGCCCTACAACCAGTATTTTTAAGCCAGGAGTTTAAATTTCTCATGGGCCAATTCAGAAAACAGACAGTGAATAACTGAGTTGGGAACGACCCCAGGTGCTCCAGAGCTGCACATACAGAGCCCTTGGGGACAGCTCCTGTGGTCCAGTTGACTTCAGCATCCACCTTGAGTAAGGGCTGTAAAGGAAGGGGGAGAGGGGCCCCGCGCCCCGCCCGGCGCTGTCCGCGCCCGTGGTGCTGAAACCCGGCTGCCCGGGCAGACAGCACAGCATGCGGTCACTCCAAACCAGTTACGGTAGCTGCATCGTGCCATCGCAGAACACCAGGTTGGAAGGGAGCTCAAGGACCATCTGTTCCAATAAGAACTCAGCATAGGCAAGACGTCCCAACAACCTGTCCAGCCCAATGGTAACAGTGTCAGACACTGGGAGTCCACCACTTCCCCAGAGAGATCGTTCCAGTGTCTGATTATTCTCAACGTGAATTTTCCCCAGCATCCTGTTGGCTTCATTTGCTGCAACTACACACCCTTCACTCCTCTTGAGCTAGTGTCCCCCTGGATGCTCAAGTCCCTTCCCATAGCTGCTGCTCCCCAGTCTAGTAGATCCCAGCCTGTGCTGCACTCTTGGATTGTGTTTACCCAGGTGAAAGACCTTATATTAGTCTTCATTGAACTTTCTAATGTTCTCATGTTCTTCTTCATAGTGTAAGCATGTACTTTTCAACAAAGGAAGCTACTAAGGCCTCTCCCCCTCCCTCCCCCCCCCCCTCCATCATATCTAGACCAAGGTACCTGTGAATCATCACCAGAAATAAAAAACCCTGCACTTCATCTAAATTACCTACTGAATCAAACTCCCATTTTGCCTCAGTCCTACACATTGTAGAGCAAAAGAACCAGTCACAGCACCAGAATGTACCTTCTGTATGAAAATTGTCTATATCTCCTTAACAGATGACACAAAATAAAGCTTAAGGCCTTTGGAGCATCAGTAAAGGAATAAAACTGTCTGTCCACCTAAAGATGATACATCTTTAAATGGGAAGGGCAGAAACTTCCAGTCTGTCCACCTTTTTGATATGGTTCATACCATAACTCTAGTAGCAGAAGTTACAGGTGTGCTCCCCGGTTTACCAAGGCCTTAATGAGCCTTATCACAAGCACCTAGAATTAACTGAAACCAAGCATATTTATTAATTGGCCTAAACCGCCAAGTTGTTTCTATTCCAGGTTGGGACAAACATTCAAAGTTTTGCTCTATGGTTGGAACATCTGTGGGTCTAAACCTCAGCAAACCTCAGAAATAAATGTCTAAAATCAAACAGATGTACTATGCAGTTTTAAAATGTCCTTACATTCACTCCAGTGAAAGCAGCACGAAGCTGACCAAGCACAAATACTTTCACACTGCAGCAACTGTAGCTTAAGAGAAAGATTCATTAAAACCTTTCATGGAAAATTCACATCTGTGAAGTGATAAAAATAGAAAGGCAAGAAACAGCTTGTTCTTAGACTTTCACTATTTGCCAGCCAAACCCTCTGTAGTTCAAATAACTTCTCTCAACTCTGCTTTTAAGCAAGATTATATATATTCTTAAGTACTAGGAGCCTGTTTTCAATAAGATTTAACTTAACCAGCGGAATATATATGTACCAGCCTACACATGCTGCTTGTAGGTTTCTGTTGCTTGTGAGCCTTTGGTGAAGAAAAGCTGTCACAATGAGATCATTGCATAGTTCCAACAACTTCGCAAAACAGGATCCTCTTTTCTTTTTCTTATTCCTCATGGTTCTTTGGTATCACTTCCAGAAGCTTTAGAACACAACTAGTACATCTTAAAAGACAGCAACTCCTCAAGAGACGTAAACCATTGAAATTAGAATCTCTGAAGTAGCAGAATAGGCATTGTGATAAATTTTTCCTCTCCAAAGAGAGTACAGCTTGATGTCCTGCTGGGGACATGTCCATGCTAAGAACTGTGATGAAGCCATCTGCTATCTGATAGATTACATTTGCACCTACCTTTATTCAGTTCTTTTTCTAGTGATTTTATCACCTCATTCCTCTGCCACCTGAATCTTCGTAAGATTAATTCTTGCAATGCCATGAAGAGAGGGCAGTTGCAAAACTTCCCAGATTGTACAAACCTTGCCAGAATTGTTTAGAAAAAGAAAAATTCCTTATGAAATGCTACTGGAACAGACTCTTTCTTCTCCCTGTCCAAGAATACAGCATTTTGTAATGTAAAAGTTTCTCAGGTTCAAACAGTATTTCTAGTCATACATATATTTAGATCAGGAAGGATAAGTAACAAGTGATTATGGCATATGTCTGACATGCTCATGATGTCGAACAGCCTTAAATCTGTATATAATTTCCTTATTTGAACCTTAGAACTAGAATCACATCCCAGAGATAAAGAAGATAGTTCTTAAGAAGAGTAATCACTCACTAGACCATAGACAATTCCACACACTTCAAATGGTTGAGAATTATTGCAGCAAAGGGTGCTGAGAGCTGTACCTGGTGTTAAACAGTAATTTCTGTTTAGGCTTGGAGGTCAGAACTGCAGATGCTGTGAAGAAACGAAGCCCTACTGAAGATCATGTTGTACATGGAGTCAACAGGGTGATTTTCATCCAGGTGTGCCACTGACTTAACAGATATTTCACATCATTTCAAATCTGTGCTTTAGTTTGCCATTTGTAGAGCAGAAATGAGACCATTCATTAAGAACAGAGCCCAGAGACCTGCAGGTTTTGCTGTAGTTTTACATTACTGTCCCCAACTGCATTTTGTTTTCTCTTATTTGACATCACATACAAGTAAGACACTATATCAGACTAAACACAGACAAGCTGCTTTCAAATGTGGTTAACCAAGTTACTTTAGATCACCTTCGGCAACACATCTGACTGCATCCCAGATCATTTGCTTGATAAGAACTGAAGATCTCATGCTCAAATCAGCAACTTGGCCCTGTTTTAAATTGCTGCTACAAACTGAGCCTGGTTTTCTGCATTACAATAGATGGAATTTCAAAAATTATCCCTACAAGTCTTTTCCAGAAAGAAATCCTGTATTTTTAGAGTTGGTTTTTTTTTTTTCAAGTCTATCTCTACTTTCTTTCCTAATACATGTAGTATGTTTCTTAACACATGTAGTATTTCCCTGTAAACATCCTAAATAGCTTTTATACCCTGTTTTTTTGAGTGGGCTTTTCAATACCTCTCAGGTGTTATCCTGTCCCTGAACATAGATTCTTTAATTTCTCTTCATCCTCCTCTTGGTTCAGTTTTCCACAATACTCCAATAACCCAGCAGATAATCTGGCAAACAGATTCCTAGACTATATCCTCTGTGTGCTACCCTACAGCAACAGAGAAGCTGGAAAGCCAACAATAGTAATTGTTTTTCAACAGGAAAGATACCAGCTGGAAGTGAAGCTAATTATTTGTTGATAAGCATCAGTAACTTCTCACCCAGAAGTGAGGAGTTCCATGGGATTTTTATCTACGCTACTGCAAATCATTCCATTTACTTTATTCCAAATTAGTTTTGACTGAGAAAATGAACCTTTTAGAAGTAACATTTGTGGTCAGAACCACATACTCTCTAGGACCTCACACACACAAAGCTCTCAGGGCTTCTGTTTAACAGTGTGTCCTCAGTCTGATTCCTAACTCAGGCAGTATTTATGCTGCTCAGGCAACTAAAGCTTCATTTGCCACAAAGGCTGTAAAACAGACAAACAACATTACCTGTTAAAAACTATGATCAGCTTGATATTGTGTGCTTTTTATAGGCCTTCAAAGCTTAAGGTGGTAGGACAAGCTATATAAATAGCTCTTCCTGGTCTGGGGGGGAAAGGTTGCTTTTTCAGTTGTTGCTTTCCCTTGAGAAAACCTCCTGTACTACCTGCATGAAGACCCCACAGCATCTAAGTCCTGACTGAGAACTTCCACTGTCATGACTCCCCTTGGAAACTGCACTTCCATATGTATTATAAATAACAGCTTCTGACTAAACTACACAGGACTTGGACAAGCGGATCTCTTCCCATTATGAAACAAACCGAAACAACTGAAAACCCAAGACTGGCTTTTTATGAGCTCTTCTCCCCAGCTCATCTCCCACTCCCAAACTTCTGCTTTTATCTCTCCACCTCAAGCTGAGATAAGACATTTCTGTACAACCAATGTTTGGTGCTCATTTCTCTGCAAAAACTAATGCTTGTTTGAAAGCCTGATATGGGCCACAGCTCCCATAAGCCAGTAAACAGCAACCTTCATCCCAGCTTATTGAAAGTGCATCTCACTAAAACACTGCGCAATAAAGACCCATTAGGATGACCAGGCTTGATTTCCTTAATATGCAAGTTGATTTAAGCCACAAAAGATGACAGGGGAGTCAAAAAAGAAAGAGAACAGTGATGGCTAGTAAGTAATTGCTAGCAAGCTCTATGCAGGGCTTTCAGCCACACTATAAATTCTGTAAAGTGAGAAAACTCATTATTGTTTGGCATATTATCCTCATACAGAAGCCGAGCAATGCCTGAGTAGCCTACAAAAGGCAAAAAACCCAAAAGTCTGCCAAATATTTGTTGCCTGGGGCAAATATTTAAGTGCTACAAAATATTTAGCAATTGGATTTTATGTTGATGCTTGAGGCACTGGAGAACATGTTTCCTAGTTTGTCAGGAGGATAAAACCACAAAACTTAAGGTTACAGTACTCAAGTTTTAAAACTAATGCTGGCCTTACTGTACATAAATGCAGGCAGGCAGATGGTAGGGAGTGACAGACACAGATCTTGTTTGAATAGAACAGCAAGTATCCACAAAGAATCATAGATTAGTTAGGGTTGGAAAGGACTTCAGTGTCATACAGTTCCAACCCCCTGCTACGGGCAGGGACACCTCACACCATATCATGTTGTCTGAGGCTCTGTCCAACCTGGTCTTGAACACTGCCAGGAATGGGCATTTACCACTTCTCTGTGCAACCTGTGCCAGCACCTCACGGTAAAGAACTTCTTCCTTTTACCTAACTTGAACATCCCCCATTTTAGTTTGAATCCATAGGCAAAAGACCTTGAAAACTCATCACCTTCACTGAGGGTGAATGACTTGTGGCTTCCAAACAACTTTTTACTTTATGCAGGAGTTCCAGTATGTATTTTATTTTAAGAACGGACAGTTCATAGACATAATTCCTTAGCTGAATTTTTTAAGCCACAATAGTTGACTGACACTGTCTGTTCCACCTTCTTTGGCTCCAGTGAAAGAGCCAGACTGAATGCAAATTGCGCTATGTACTATGAATAAGTAAGGCATTATTCAAATGCTGGTCTGTCCAGGCAGAGCATCTCCTGCAGATATCTTTTCCTCTCAGGCCATAAGCTCGTAATTCTCTTCAGTCAGTAAAAGGAAAGAGGGGCCTATCATGCTTTCTGTAAGGAGGCTGGAAAAGGAGCAGCTCTGCCCCTCCTTGTTGCCAGGGTATGAGGACAGTTGGGTCAAATGTGCTTCTTAATTCTCAGCATAGCAGACCCCAAAAAGACCTCCCTCCATCTAGCAAATCTCTCCCGACACATACATGTCACCACAGCTGCTGACTTCCAAACTATTATTAAGGAGAACAGAAATTAAACTCTGTTAAGGGTATGTACAAAATAATGATTATGGGCAAGTTTTAGTTTCTACCTAGGCCAGCCTAGGTAGAAAGTTCTGAATGACGTACTGAAAGCTCTTTTGAGCAGCATATGAACTGTCACCAAAATGCTCTGGAGTTGCAATCCACTTGTGTATTTCCAATCAGACATTATCAATACAATCATGCAAACATGCAACATGAACACTATTAGAATACACCTATACCATAAGCTACCCCACCTCTGTTATTTCAATGCCACATAGCCTTTAATACTGTGAGGTTCCAGTCTTCAGGTCAGGCCTTGTGAATATCTATAATGGACCTACGGGGAAAGACTCCAGTGTGTTCTGCCATGGCAGTCTTTGTTAAGTAACAAAGATTTTTGTGTGTTTAAATGCATTAACAAGAATGGATATTAGTGTACTGCTTATCTTTACAAATATGTGCATCTTAGCTTTAAGAAGCTGTGCATGTCAATACCTAAAATACTGCTACTAATAAAAAGTGAGATTCAGTGATTCCCTCCCAGGGAGCTGAAATCAGGTGAAGTAAAAGCCTGAAATCATTTCACCAATTTGAAGCCTTTGGCCAGAATTCTAGGCTTCTAGACTAGTAGCAGCCAAAGCTATCAGATGTCCAGAGCCTTCAGACAGCCTCACTCTACAACTCACATCTGGCACATCTCACACATGGCCTTTGGTCCTGTGAATTCTCCTAAGTCATTAACATTTAGCCCATTCTCTTCCAGCTTGATTTGTCAGCATACAAAACTACATAGAAGTGAAAAGTTTTTATATGAAAAGATAAAGTTCCGATTAGAGTCCTAATTCAGCAAGACTTTGAAATACGTGTCTAATTTCAGCATGAAGTAATTCAAACAAAAGGCTGAAAGCTGGGCACGTGCTAAAATACTTTCCTTAGTGACATTCAAAGAGTAGATGAGCATTGGCTGAATAGTAAAATCAAAAGATTTAACTGGTTAATAGCATCAGCAAGAAAATTTCTGGTCTCAAACTGTCATTCACTGTTCTGTAGTTTTGTTTTAAACAAAACCATCTCTAACAGTGAGATAGTTTTAAAGTATCAAGTCTGAATCTTAATGATCCATTTACACAAATGAACCCCTGTACTAAAATGCCTTTTCAACACTGGAGAGAGTCCTGAGTCCATTTACATTAAATATAGACATACGAACAGAGGGATATAACCTTCTAGGCAGAACAAACATAGAAGACTTTCCTTTTCTGCTGTTTTTCCATTTCAAATCTTCAGTCTGCAGCCACACTGAGTTAGGTGATGAGCTGCATAAAAAGCAGAGTCACAAGAATAAACATGCGATTTCAAGGGAGAAATTAAGTGGAATCAATAATTGAATAAGTTAATTCAACACATCCAGACTTCCTCTCAGAACAGATCATCTTAGAGCTGGGAACAGCGGTAACATCTGATATGAAACAAGCTGTCAGGAAGAGTAATTTTAAAAATGAAAGGCTAGAGAGTGTCCAATTCATGAACTAATATAAATTATGGCTATAGTTTGTGGTGCTACTTTGATTAGTAATAGTGTTCCTGATAAATGATGCCATTAGCTTCAAAAAGAATTGTAATTTGTTTTACCTTTTCTACTTTTAAGTATATAGTAGCAAAAGGACACAGAAGGCTGTGCTTTCTCAGCTCCAAAGCCAAGGTGAAAGTCCACTGCAATAAACTACACCCTCAGGTCTGGGATTTTTAACTACCTGAAAGTCGAGACACCATGGAATCCTGTTGGAGCCATTCCAGACTCTCTGTTCCATCACTCAACCTCTAATCAGAACCAGTTAAGGGGAACCTGACCGCACAGCTCTGACTCAAACCTTTGGCATGCACAGAATAAATAGAAAGTAGCAAATTATTAATTTAAAAAACAACCCTTTGAGCAGAGGTGATATCTTAACAAATACAGGGAGATTTCAGAAGGATCTATGTATGTAAAGTCCCCCGTTGCTAAGGAAAGGAGATATTATACACCCAGTACAGGAAAGCTCCAGGGCTCAGCACACCTATTTCTTTCCCCACCTTCCCCTCCCTCTTTTTTTCTACTAATTGTCTAACTATGTATGTCTGAGGCAAGAGTTTGTCACAGTTTTCCATGAAAGAAGCCAAGCTCACAGCAATACGTATGAAATATCAGGGTTATTACACAAAACTTGCATGGCAAAAAAACATAAAAATTCAAAATCTGAAACTGATATTTGGATACAGGCCTTGCCTGTTGTACATCAGAAGAGGTTTAATTTAATTACACATTCTTTCTTCTCAGTCATATTTACTGCAGTGTGCTCAAAGCTTAAGCTGCATAGCGAGTGGTGTACAAATTCTGTGCAGAGCTTCTGCACCCCAGGAGTACATGAAGTGCCCTTATTGCTCATGTGCTTCTGAAGGAAGGTGTTCTTCAGAAGTGGCTGTCCTGAACTGGCTCTGGGCTGCTAATAGAAAGCAAAATGATGCACTTTGAAATGCAATCGGTTCCCTGATGGCAATTCAAAAGGAAGAGTTTGGCACAGAGCTCCTCCATTCTTTCCACTCCCAGCATCAGCTTTTGTAGTAAATTAATCACAACACAGTCAGATCCAAACTGAATTTTGAACTCCACTTGGTTTTCCTACAACTCCTCCTATTGCTGGTAAACAGTATTTCCCAAACACCTACGTGCTGCTCCATTGTGCCCAGCAACTGCAGATCTCCATAGCAGCACATGTTCTTCCTTAGTGACCTGATGTTCTACTCTCCCCTTGGCAGAGCTTGCAAGGGACTTTGCATGCCTGTTACAGATGTGTCAGAGCAGTCGGGTTACATCCAGTTGCCAAGTTGATCAAGCAGACTGTAAACACACATACAAGCATATACTAACTGGGAACTGCACACTCTCGAATACGTGGGATTGGCAGAAGGGGAAGTCACCACATGTTCCTTATGCCCAAAGGACAGAACCTGGCTGACAAAAATTTTTTGGCTGGAAAGAAAAACAAATTCTCATCCAAGACTTCAGGAAACCAAGTTTCCAATATTGTGGGAATTAAATTGAATATTGAGAGTTGACAATGCTGTGAAGATCTTGTATTTCTTTGTTGCTAAGGAGTCCTGCACTTCATCTAGATGCCTGACATGGAAATACTTAAAGCATTGTGAATGCTGTTGCTATGGCATACATACATACGGAGATACACACACTTATATCCTGCAAAGCACCGATTTGTCTGGCAGGCTGGAAAATATAGGACAAAGGGAGAATCTTTCTGGATGAGTCAGTGTGGGAGCTACTTAGAACCTTCCTGGGCGGTCTGGGTATTCTTCTGGCTTTTAATGTATTTCGGTAAGGACTATAGGGCTTGGTGTAATCCTAGTGATTCTCTTTCCCTTGGCAGCCTTCCATCTTTGTGAGGTAAAGGCTGAGGTTTACAAGAGCAGTAGAGGAAGAAAGATTAGTAAGTGATTCTCAGTAACACTCTAACCTCCTCCATTTCTTTCAGTGTTGGTTCTCATCAATTCTTTCCCCACCATTCCTCAAAATGCACTTCAATTACTTCATCATTGCCAAACAGAACCACAAAACCCCTGTTGACTCTACAGTCATCTACAATAAAAACCAAACACATGTATAAATACATACACACTCTATAATAATCCTTTCAAATCTAGAGCTTAGAGTGATTTAAGACATTCTAAATATAGTACAGGCTGTGGGTGAAAATCCTATGGGTGTTTTTTCCAATCTGGGAAATAAAGCTTTCATCAGCCTGGAACTCCAGTTCTAATAAAATTGAGGGAGTGCCTTTCACTTAGTATTGCCAATAATGCCTCAGGTGGTGCTGAGCAGTAAAGGTTCAGCACAGACACTTACAGATGAAAGCCTTAAAGGAGATCCACAACAGTTAGAAGGGAATCTGGAGGGTTTCTGAGCCTACTGAACACAGTTTGGCATGAAGATGCCAGTCTGTTAACTGTGACAGCAGTGACAAAGGACATTGAGCTGCTCTTGAAAGGCAGGACACCTCTGGCTAAGGAACAACTAGGGAAAGTGTAAGCAAAATAGCATTGCTGAATCTACTAGAGCTCGATCTTCCAGTGTTCTAACAGATCAAAGTGGACTCTCACACCAGTAGCATGTAATATTAAGAACTATATAGAACAGGAGCTTTAATGACCTGGCTTATGCCAGTCTTAGCCTAATGAGTTGCCTTTAGTAATCACTGAAGTTTCTTGTACACTCTGCCCATCCTGTCTAGGCTGTAAGTACATTGTGGCCAGAACTGTCTCACCACACTGACCTCAGGCTGCTTCTAAAAGTGGAGACTATGACATGGGGTTGATAAGATAGCTGAAAGAAAATCATAAAGGTATAGATGATTAAGTGGTTCTTCTTCATCTCCTCATCAACTTTTCTAAGCAAGAGAAAGCACATTGAGTTGATTCATAGATCTGTGCTTGGGGAATACCTTCTTAGGATATAAAGGACCATTAGGCTGCTGAAGACCCAGAAGCTATTAACTGAAATCAAGAGAATGAGCTAAGTTTAAGGTGGTTATCAAAGAAAAATTAGGCTTTAAGACCAAGGAAAGTGTTCAGAGAGCTAACAGTGAGTGACATTTCAACCTTCTGAATGCACCCTGTAACCTCAGCTTTCATGGTTTCCCTGTTCTGCAGCATTGTAGCTGACCCTGAAGGACCACATGCAGCTGATCTTCTATACTAAACTAAAACAGGGGACAAGTGCAGACCTAAAATCCTCTCCTAAAGCAGTGCGAAGGACATAATATCCCTATGTGTTCTAATTAGAATAATTTTCTGCCTAGCTAAACAATAGACAGAAACAGCAATATGTACACTGGTACTTGCTCCTTCAACAAAGGGTGGAAGGAAGCCTCAGTCAGCAAGTGGCCTCTGCAGTAGCTTTGAGAAAGATGACATTAAAACCTCACCTAAGAACCCCCCTCTCAGCGGCTCTCACCCATGAGGCGCTATAGAATCTCTGCAGCTCACTTGCCTGTAGCTGGCTACTGCCATTGACAAGCTTCCATTGCTAATGCTGGCTTGTGATCAGGCCAGAGTGAAAGCAGGATGTATTCCCCTCCAGCTGAATGTTCTGTCTGCCTGTTCTTTAACTTCACTGATATAAACTCTGTACTTCCCCCCTTCTCCTTTAGTGATTAATTTCTCTTTCAGCCTAATGTCTAGCTTGGATGTTTATGTTTGCTTTTGCTTTGATTTATTGCCAAGGTATGTCTGAAAACATCAAGGGGTGATGGAAATGTTTAAAAACATATTTAAACTCATTGGTTTTGCATGTTACATGTGTTATTTCCCCCTCTGGACTGAAGCTATAGTTCTTTGGACATTGTTCTTCCTCATCCTGCCTCCCCACCTCTCCTCCTACCATGCCACTATAAGATGCAGGTGTTAGTCTTTGATGGGATGCTGCCTGAGATCTGACCATCGAATTTGCTTAAAGGAAAACATCAAGATAGCCTTGCTTCCCTCATGGAAAAGTTTTACAGTGCAAAAGGGTAGCTGCAAAAAGGTAATTATTTTTGCCCAGTTGGCACTTCTATGTAGCAACTTCCCATATCTGAGGCTAGGCAAGGACAAACTACCTACCGGTGATCTTTAACAGATAAATGTAAGTACACCAGCCCCAGGTGAAGGAACACTTACACTCAGACGAGTTTTGAGACATCATAACCAACAATGTGCACCTGCATTGAAAAAGCCAGGGCTCATGGAAAGCTGAACATTTCATGCAGCACTTAACCTTCTTTCAGGATATTTTAGTATCCAAACATAGGAATTTGCTTTATTAAATCTTTTTCTGTCCTGTAGCTGGTTATACCTGATGCTTGCTTCATACCTGGTTATTGCTGGAGTCACTGGAAGGCAGCATGTAGCAACAGAGTGGACTTCAGGACATGAGAACTGAAGTCATTAGGGCACTATAATAGTCAGGCTAGTAGCACAGACGAGGGGAAACAGAATGTCCTTTGGGATGAAATCAAGCCTCCCTGCCATTCACATAAGACAAATGTGCACCATTGGAGAGCAAAGCCACATATTACATGACAGCTTCCTCCATTTCTGGGTGCAGTTCCTCATTTCTTCTCGGTAGAGCAAAAACTGAATAGTCAAGCAAACTTATAGCAGCAAGGCAAAGCATTGGAAGACTAGTGACAAGTGGTCCTCCTTCTCCTGGCTGGCTCTCCTAACTAGAACATCTTTTCTTCTCATTTTGCATGGATCAGATTTGATGTTTCACATCTCAGGCTTTTAGACACAAATTAACAAACAGTGACAGAACTATGACAGAATAGGCATATAAGTAGAAAACCTGCTTAGGAAGAGAAAATCCACACAATTTTACAATAATTAGTTTCATATTCCTTTGTAGGAACAGTAAAGACATCTAGAGGGCTATGGCATTACTCCACTGACTTAAGTAGTAGATTTTGATTTACAGTCAGCATAGGTAAAAACAGCAAGAAGAGAGAAGGAAAAGGTGAAGCTTAATGATAGGGATGCTGTTATGGCAGACATATGCCTATGACAAAGCAAAAACCTAGTTTTGTTAGGAGGGTGAAACTGCACTGTCACACACAGAAGAAAGTAGTAGCTCCAGCAGACACACTCGGAAACTAAGCAAGGACTCCTTACCTTCTTCTGTAGCCTTCTATTTGTAGCACCGTATTTGTATTTAAATAAAGCAAACAGAGTGGAAAACACTCCCAAAATACACACTCCACTGTGTACATAGTGCTACCACTGGGAAGAAGATGAAAGAGCAAGTCATTTCAGGGTTATTAATCATGTAAAGCAGTGACATTGTTTAAACACCACAGAAGTGAAAGTATACAAAAAAAAAAGTTATTTGACTTATTTTAAAGAGGTTACTGTCCTTAAACAAAGTCCTTCATTCTCATTTTTTACCCCAAAAAGAAAAAGCAAAACCCAAAATAAATGCAGGCTAGTTTGAAGATGTGCACCCTGAGCAAACAACCGGCCATGAACACATGAGGATACTGGTGACTTATAACCATTTGGCTCTTATTGCAGCAAGTACTCAGTAGCAGGAAGCAACAGTTTCCATCCATTGTGCATCAGGGTGTACAGCATAGATATCTGCACTGAACAGAAATGGAGCTTGTTTTTCAGAAGCCTGTCTCTCAAGAAATCCTTTACTGGATGTCACTGTTGTTGCCAAATACTGGTTTGATCCACACAGGTGGAACTGGAGTTTTGTCTCTCTAAGCTCATTTTAGGATAAGGTATTTGTATCTGAAACGATAGCAAAGCAGGAATAAAAGGATCTCAGTGTTACATGGTCATGATCAGTGCCACTTGAGTAGAGCAAGTGACATTAGAGAAATGAAGGTAGAAGTCTTATGAACTAACCCATGCAGGACTTTTAATTTCCAACAGATTTCATTACCTATCCTATTACTCACTCATACACTGTCATCTGCAATTTTAACCTGAAGCAATGAAACTGCCTGAAGGCAAGTTTGGATCCAGCTATTCTATGCAAGCATACAAAATCTAGTCTTACATTTCCTAGATTCGTTAATTTGGAAATACTTCCCATAATTTTTATACTGGTATAACTAGGCTTAACTCCAGCCCATCTCACCTCAAAAACAATACAGGTCACACTGATCTATGTTTAAAAAGCAGAGCTTGCATCAAGAAAGGAAAGTGAGAGGAATGGAGAGAAAGGAGCTGTATCTACCAAGAAGTTAGAAGAAGCTGGAAGAAGTTCTTTACTGGGAGGGTGGTGAGGCATTGGAAGAGGTTTCCCAAAGAAGTGGTAAATGCTCCATCCCTGACAGTGTTCAAGGCCAGGCTGAAGAGAGACAACTATTTAGCCATGTTCCTTTAAATCACAACATGATACAACTTGAATGCAGACCAAGTTCTCTCTTCCCCGGTTAGGGTGGGAGCTGTTTAGCAGCCATAGGTATTTTTCCACAACAATGCAGGTTAATAGGAAATATCCAAGCTCCTCAGAACAGATTCTTCACCTATTCCACTCAATTTTGTGAAGAAATATAGCATAGATGCCTTCTTGCCATACCCTGTCCTTCCCAAGCCCAGACATGCACCCAACACCAGGACTCAAACTGAATCTAAAAGTGAAATTCTTCCTCAGATCCTCCCTTTGAAATAAACCCGCTGTCTGACAGCACTGACGCTGCACTGGGATCCCTTCTTGTTACTGAATGTCTGGACCTTTGTGAAGGAACATAGCCAGGTGTTAAATGGCTTTTGAGTTGTTACAAGGTAAAAGCTTATTAAGAAGTGACAACTACATATTAAACCAGAGCAAGAAAAGTCTAAGGAGGTGACAGTTTCTTTGCAGAGATGGTAAATAAACTTCAGAAGATATCATCCAAACAAGTGGCAGGATCACTCCCTTAATACTCCAGAAAAGGAGGTCAGCATCTCTTCCTCAGTACCTACACATGCTGTGTCTTAAGAGATGCTTTAACAAAAGAAGTTATGAGGTTCCATACTTGGAAATGTACAGCCTGCAACATGTACCATCTCTATCTGACCTCGTACGAGAGCTCCCTGGAGCTTAAACTGTGTGAAGCCTTTCTTCTGTCTTCCTTTCAAGCTCAGGCATTTGCCTCTTGAAAGAGAAGCCTAGAAAAGAACAGCGTAGAGTTGCTCAGTGTCGAGCCATAGTTGTGCTAATTTGAACAAACATGAGTTTGGCCAAATTAAAGAACTATTGCTTAGTGCTCAGCAGCAATTATGGTTTTCCTGAGGCTTTGGTCAGCTTTGGAAGGCCAGATTATGTACTAACCCAGCTCCCCAGGCTTTGCTAGCCAATTTATACTTTCTTAATCATCACTATGCTCTCCCTCCATGGGCAGCTCCCAAAGCCACACAGTTGTCTGATGCCATTTCTTTTGCCAGCCATGACTTAATGATAACCTTCTCACTGGCAATTCTATTTCAACAGCAATCACCAATTGTGTCGCTGGCCAGGATTCCAGCTGTAAAGTTCTGCATATGCTCTGCACATCAGTATGGTTAAGAAGTCCATACCCACATATTTCCAGCATGCGCACAACTGGCAAGCATGATATCAAAGAGATCAGAAGGGTGGGAAAGCAGTTCACTGCTCAGCTTCAAAGGTGAAGAGTAGTAACAAGGCTGAGTTACAATAGTGCAGTTTGTTCATTAATGCAGCAGTGTTGTCTGGCCTCCTAAAACCCCATAATGAAAAAAGAGAACATTTCATTGGCCCAAACTGAGGCATTCTATAGGCATGGCTGCCTACACATGACTTCAGATGTTAAAATTATCTTGAATTGGTCTGAGTAAGCATTCTGGAGTAACAAAGAAACACCAGCTGTAACCCTCCGAGCTGTGTAGCACTTGGAAACAAAGCACAGCTCTGGTATACCAGAAAGCTGATGGAGTTTGTTGCCTCCAGTTCCAGAGGCCCACACAAGGTACCTAAACCAGTGATCTGAACATTATACTTCATCGCATGACAAACTCCTGTGACCATCTGCACAGGTCATTCTGAGCTAACAAGAATAAAAAAGGACACATGGCCTTACATCTCCTAGCTTTATTAATTTAGAATTAATAAAGCAATAAGACAAGTTCTTATAGCTTTATTAATACTGACAATATTAATTCTTGACTTGTATTGACAAGTTCTGCCTCTTGTAAATAACTATTTACGAGTGTAAGTAGTGTAAATCGCTACTTACAAGAGGCAGAACTTGTATTGGCAAGTCAAGTTCCATCCGTGTCCAACATGCTGCAGAACTGGAGCTGCCACACTTGCACCCTGTGTAGCCACTGTCCCAGCAGGCTATTCTATGTGCATTTTAAATTAACAGTTAGTATTCATTTACTTTATTTCTTTTTCCCTTCCCTTAGTCCCTCATCACTTCCAGCCTGTAGACAAGATGTTGCCTCTTCATTCACCCAAGTTGAGCAACAGGACTTGCTTTCTTTTCTCAAAACTACATGGCTTTTCCATTTCAGAGTAGCACATGGACACTTGTGCTGTACCTGGTCTGAGAATAAACAGAATTCCAGTGTTCTGCTTAGAGACAAGGGCTACCCTCTGTGGCCTAAACATATATTGCAGAATGAAGCACAGCTGCAGCCATAGCTTCATGCTTGCTTGAAACCCAAGCTCAAATTCTTACATCAACCATGCCAGCATAAGATAGAAGCTACTCTGGTCTCTTGCAAGTAAATTACCTTGGACATTGCTTCACAGCCCAGCTGGATGTAGTATCTATCTAGGACTACTACATACTTCCTTAGACCATGCTGTAGGCATGCAGTTTATTCTTGGAAGTTGCAAAGACCTCTTTTGGCTCAGGGGACGCATTACTGTAGAATAGAATCATAGTATCTCAAGTTGAAAGGGACCCATAAGGATCATTAAGTCCAGCTCCCTGCTACTTGCAGGACAGCCTAAACCTAAGCCATACTACTAAGAGTGTAATCCACACACCCCTTGAACTCTGACAGGCTCAGCACTACTGGCACATGAAAAAATCTTGACTTGGTTTTAGCTTAAGAACAACCCTTTTTCTTACTGCAGTTGACAAGATGGATTTTCCTTCAAAAATTCCAGCCTTGGGGTTGAGACCCAGAGCAAAGCGGAAACGTGCAACAGAGCTACAGAAGTTTCTCTTGCAAGAACAAATATTCCCAGAATCTATGAGAAACTTTGGGCAAGTGTTTCAAGTATGGGTGACTGAACCTGAAGTCCTACTGCTGTGAAACTGGCTGGACCTGGGTGAATCATCAGGGGAGATAGTATTCCATCTGCAGACTATAAATGGAAGGATGGAAAAAGCAATTGACTCCAATTCAGAAAAAGGGTGTTCGGCCATCCAGAGACCCAAGATGCATTCAAAAGTTTCCCGTGCTCAGCACAGAGACAGCTGTTTGAGAGGTCAAATCATGAAGGCAAAGACAAAGTTCAGTTCTCATCTGAAGCTTGGAGTGTCTTTCAGCTCCTACGAAGCCTGACATTTCAAGTGCCTGCTTCTAAAGAGTGCCTCTAAGCAACAGAGATAAGATTCATCCCCAGTTAAAGTGAAGTGGGACCTTCCGCAACCAGTTTACATGGGATTGGACCCCAACCTGGATAACCAAGTGGCCCAAATCTACACTTACAGAATAAACAGGTACAGGCTCAAGCTACATGGGTATAGTCTGCAAGAGATTTAAGAGCACCAAATGCTCTTCATCCACAGATCAATGCAAACTTAAAAACCTTGCTCTATTTTAAGAAGAGCTATGCTTCTTTCTACTCTCAGGTGTATTAAGCAGAGTTAGAGCTAATACATAGATTTGTAAGAAAGCAGGGCTGAAGAATGGCTCTGTATATGGAAAAGTCCTGTAATGCAGATAAGAAGTTTTCCCAAAAGGGTGACTAGGCTGACAGCAAGAATTTTGGCAGAAGAGATCTTTTGTGGGAAGGCAATCATTTATCTCTGTTCTCCTTCTACAGCTCTAGGAGAAGCAATCACTAAGATTTATAACTGGCCATAAATATGCTTAGTACCATTGCACTCCTAAAGCGGCCCAGAAGGGACCACACCATACACTAAAGATTTGAGACTTCACAAAGCGAGTTTAGGAATACATCTGGAAAAGGCCCTAACATGTAACAGTCCAGACACCTGAAAACTGCTTATTGTAACCTATTACCTCTGCTGTAACATTAGGTTACTAACAGCTTTGTTTCAGAGCTTTCTGGAAGGACTCTCCCATCACTTTTAGTTTTCCTCCTTGGATACCAGCCAAGGTTTCAAGAACAGCACTGATGAAACAGCAACTCAAGTGAAAACAAACTGGGACTGGACAAAGGCACCCTTACATACTGCCTTCCTCATTGGAGCCAAGGCTTCTTATTTCCTTAGTGACTTTCAACTTATGAAGCTGCTAATACACTAACTAGAACAACATTTCTTTCAGCAGTACCCAACTGCTTCTGCCAGCTTTGGCCACATGAGCTCAACCAATTCTTGTTTTACAGCTCTCCCACTGACCAGCTTAAGCTCTGGCCCACACTGATTTTTATCATCTCAGCTTTTCTTTCTCCTGCTTTAGAGTTAGGCAGCTCCCTGGTTCAGGATTTCTGTGCTTCATGTCCAGTAGGCAGCAAATCCCATCATCAGCAAATCCCATAATTAGCAACAACACACAGCAATTCTCTCTTCAAAGAAATAGCGTCAGAAGGAACAAAGGGTGGATGACACTGCAAGGTAAGAGCCCCATTGTTCTTAGTTACAGAATCATAGAATCATTTATGTTGGAAAACACCTTGAAGATGGTTGAACCCAACCATTGACCCAATACTGCCAAGGCCACCACTAAATTATGTCCTTAAGCACCTCATCTACACATCTTCTAAATACCTTCAGGGGTGGTGACTCCACTGCTTCCCTAGACAGCCTGTTCCAGTGCTTGACAACCCAAACATGGAGAAGCAGCCAGAACCCAGCCCATGTAGTATAAACTGATACCTCAAGGTGATGTAGGATATTTTCTCCTCCAGTAACTGGCTGTTCAGCACAGATTTTGCCCTTGAAGAAAGCATGCCTAGCTGTCAGTGGCATGAAACTTCAGCAACATGTTTCAGGAACTACCTCAAGGCTCAAAGCCTTGATAGTTTCCACCAGAGAATGAATCCTTCCAGAGGACTGAAAGAGGTAGGAAGAATATGTCCCTAATTACAGCAGTACATGCAGAGAAAAAAAAATGGAGTCTGACATTTTACTAGCTTCACATTTCCATGAACCTCTTGGAAAAGGGCAAAAGCAGACAGAAGAGCAGCAATTAAAGTTCAGTGCAGAGGTAAGCAATCCTTGGCACCAGTCTCAAGTTTAGTATCAGATTATTTGCATATATTGATGGCACAGTTAGCTGTAAGGCCTTTTAAAATAAAAATCAACTCTGGATTCCAGACACATTCACTACTTCTGATTTCATTTATTGTAATTGCAGCAGGGCAATATTGCATAAAGCATGGATAGCCACTGTTCGCATTTAAGATGTGCAGCTGTGAAGTATTTAAGATGTGCAACTGACCTACCTAGTTTAAGGTTAAAGAGTGAGATGCCAGCAAGAGTAAAATCAACTCGCTGTCTTCAGAGTAAAGGGGAAGGACGATCTCAAGCTTTCCAGTGTGCAAGTTACTGCCACGGGATCAACTTTTATACATCCCCAAAAACTATCCTAGAGGGCAAGAATTCAACATCCACTGATCAAGGTCTTAATGAATCCTAATTCACACTTGTGAACTACAAAAATAAGAGAGCACTGCAGTTAGTGACAAGCCTTTGAAAAGAACTCTTTAATTGCAGCAAACTAATATAACTTGAATTTAGTCATCAATTCCATCAATTCCTAGAAAGAAGTAGTTCTACCAATGAATTGCTACTTCTTTCTGGAGACTTGTTTAGAACTATTTCCTGTTGAAAAGCAAGTTGAGTAGCATGGAAACATGGCACTTCTACTGAAGTACTATTTCAATCCACTAGTAATATTGCAACAGGCTTTTGTGTGCCCAGAAAACAGATGAACTCAGGAGCTGCAAGAAAAGAATTCAGAGCAGTTTAGCTTACTGATGTGCAGGCTACAGCATTCCCCAAGATCAAACATCACATGTACAAGTCTGTCCCTGTAAGTGTCGATCTCAGCTGCTTCTTGACTAATGACAACATATTTTCTTTTTCTAAATAGAGGGAAGGGAAGAATTATCTTAAACATAGATGTTTTGCTCTGTAGAAACTCCACTCAATGGATACTTTAAGTGTATCCACCATTCATAAGACAATACAAGTTATAGACAAAGCCTCACAAATTGAGAAGGTACTAAGGTGTCCAGCATGAAAGATTACACCCTGCCAAAAGTGCAATGAACTGAAATACTGCCTGCAGCTGTATGTCAGAGTAAAGCTAATCCCTGGTATGGGTTAACATAGCTTGGTGGATCAGGACAAGGACACAGGAGAGCAGTATGAATGGAGAGAGTAGCAGCTGACTGCACAGGGCCTCCATCACAGTCAAACAATGCTGTTCCACCAGTGAAAAAATGTTAGTCAGAAAGTAAAAGCCATGAAAGTCCTTTTCAGGACTGACATTTACTTACAGAATTCTGTAAAAGTTAGTTTCAGGAAGTTTTATTTCCATTTTTACCTCTTAAATTTTTTTTACTCCTGTGTATCCTTTCTCCTCCACCTCCTGCTTGCTTTCCCTCCTACATCCCATATTTTCTCTTCTGCTATGAGAATAAACAAAATAGACCAGCTTGAGAGTTAACCAAGCTTTCCAACATTCCATTTCATGGCAGTATGAAGAAAAAGAGAATCTTCTTCAGTATAAAAGTCCTTAGAGAAGCCCTTTCCAAAGTCCAGCATCAGCAGTTCTTACTGTGCCCCAAGCAAGGTAACAGGAGGCCCACAGCAGGCACTTCCTTCAGCTACTGGCTCCATGACTGAAGGAGGGGATGTGACTGTTCCTTACACAGACTGCTAGGGCAGAAAAGCTGAGCCAACAGACAAAGTGGAATGATTCTGACCTTGGAGAAGGCACCTAAGAGGGTTATGCTTAAAAAAGAAATAAAGAAAAAGATGCATGAACTCCTTTTCTGCTGTGCTCCATGAGGAGCAGCTACGTGCTTCTTCCGTCCCTCAGGACAGACTGTACTGTGCTCTTCTCCACACCACTCAGTATGTTATGCCCAAGGTTCCACAAGTATCCTGGGGACTTAGAGTGCACTGCTGGAGGAAGGAAGGGGGAGGGAAGATGACTTATGAATAGAACTATTCACCATAACCCACGGTGGGCATTCTTTTCAGCTTGGAACAGCAGCCAGGCTCTCCAACACTAACCACAGATGGAGGTCTTGCCAAGAGAGATGCTGAGAAAGGGGAAAAAACCTCCTGGTTGATTCATATTTAATCAAAGTAAGGTACTGCCAAGACTCACATTATATAGGAACCAAAGATGCCTCTATATTTTGAATAGTAGATTTTAGTGTTGATAACTAGACCTGGATTATTTTTTAATCATGTAAAAAAGAAAAGCAGTCCAGGCCAACCAGAACTATTTGTAGGTTAAAGCCAAGCTCTGGGAATAGCTGTGGTCAATTCCATTTTCTTCTCCAAGATGTTGATCTGTTCTACAGTTTGAGGACTGAAGCCAAACAAGGCAGCACACTAACATCAGTTTGCCTAAATTTTAAAGGGCAATAATCCCAGATGTATTTCTTAAAAGCTTGAGATGTGTATCAAGAACAGTTTTTCCCCAAAGGATTTTCATTTTAGTTCAGGAGTAAGCCATAAAAAAGTAATTTGTACAACTCAAACACATCATCAAGACATCAAGAGCCAGGAAAGCAGATTTACTTCAGCATCCACCTCCCACTTCTTTCATATCTAAGTGACACTCCTAAAAGACATCTTCCTCCTCTTGAGTGGTCTCCATTTTCTCCAGAATTTCTGGATTTCTCACATAAATCAGATTCTTTTGAATGTTTAAGACCTGAAAGTTCAGCTGCTAGTGCCTTGTTAACAACTCTGCTACTATGGACAAAAGCCCAGATGGACTACCAGTCCTTTGTGGATTGAATGATCTTCTGTCTTGTGTAAGGTACACTACCACAAGAAGAAAATCCAGAAATCATTCCCCTAAAATAATGGATTCATTAAGCTATCTCAAGTGGTTATACGAACAGTGCCAAAAAGCCTAACACTATTTCCTACATACCTGGTACGTAAAAGCCTACTGCAGAGCTGGGAGTTACTGCCACAGCCAGCGAGCATCTCAAAAACAGCTTCTGTAAGAAGATCTTGCCCTAGAGCACTATAATTACATTTTGTGGAGTTCAGACTCTAAAAATTCAGATAAATTCTCATTAGAAGAATCTGTTTAGTTCAGGTTAGCATAAGGGATTAGAATATATTCTAACCAGGTTTACTCCTATTGCCTTATTTACTGTGTTGGATCGCAGCAAGTTTGTACCTGAAGCAAACAGTACATGGTGGCAATAAACAAGGATAATTGAGATATCCATGTCTGCACCACCAGAAAACAATCCAGAGCCTTTTTTTTTTTTTTTTTTGAGCATTCAGTACATGCTTTCTAGCACCCAGAATAATTTTGGAAAGCCTTGCCATTTGTGAGGCTATAACAGGCTGGGCAATTTGGAGAAACCTCTTTAGTCCTTCAGTGGTAAGCCAGGTAAGGAGCTCATCTTCACAATGAGGTTATTTAGACTTTAAAGAGGTTGAGAGCAGATGTCAGAATTGGAAATAACAAACTAATACACCTATAGCAAGTCCATGATTCTAGCTCTAGTAAGATAAAGGAAAGCTGTATTGTCCCCACTTCACTTCTGATCATGATTCATCAGGAAAACGCAGAACCAGAGCTCCAGACAAGCAGCTTCAACTTCAGCTGCATTTTTGCATTAACAGGGAACTTAGGCTTGGAAAGCAGAAGCATGTACTTAAGAAGCAGAAATCCTGTGCAATAGTCCCTACTGAATGCAATCAGGAGCCAGGAATATAGCATTTGAAGGAACTGGCAAAGATGTACATCTTCCATCCCTAGATGGGGGGTTACTATGACACGGGCTTCTGGCAAGAAATTAAAGACCCTATAAAACATGCCCCTTAAGAGAAAAGAGCCTTAAGGGAAAAAGCCTCAAGGAGGCTTAACAGGATACTGGGGTATAGTAAATGACTATACAGGCAGACACATGCTCCTTCTCTGGAGGTCTGATGATGGCAACCAACATACAGCACAGAAGCTAGAGATCATTGTGAGGAGCTGTACTGTGCAGTGAGCTGATGCCTCTGCTTCCATGCTCCAGAGCATTAGCTTGAATTAGCACATCCCAGAGGTACACAGGCCTCCAATTAGATGGTTCATGACCCAGAATACAAACAGCTTTAACAAAGTATTAATTCCACTTCAAAAGGCAGGCCCTTTAATGAATTTATGCAAGCCTTGAGGCTGGAATTACCATCCAAATATTGCTGCTCTTAAAAAGGAGGAAGTGAAGAAGGGAGGAAGTAGAAGTAAAGATAAACTCTAGTCAGGAGTGCTGCCAGCAGACAGGGAATTACCTGGCCTGGTGGCTGAGACAGTGAAGCAGCTGGGGAAGTAAACAGAACTACTGTAAAAGCCTTGCTGTAGCTTCACAAGTGCAACATTGAAAGCATACAAACTTCAGGCAGATTGTAGCCTTCGGAAACAAGAGTGAGGTTTTGGAAGGGTTCAAGGCAAACAGTGATGCAGGTAAGAAAGTGCCTTCACTGGGCTTTTAGCTCCCCAGCTGAAAGGCACAGCAAATTTACAGGGAAGTTCAGAGAGGAATTGCCCAGGGCAGCACAACCTACCAAGCTTATTAGCCTGGGCTCCATCCCACAGCTCCTTGCTCTTTTTACTGTCAGAACTGAATGAGCAGAGACATCTAGCTGGGAGGCACCACAGTCAGCAGCAGCTCAGCATTGATGGGGAAAGAGTGGAAACACAGAGGGGAATAATTCTCCATACTATGTCACTGACCTGATATATGATCTAAAGACAAATACTTATCTTGTCTATCTCAGTACGTTATCTCCTATAAATACTTCAATCCAGCTAATGGAAGGGACCTCTAGCATAACTTCAAATAATATCACTCACATCCTTGGTGGCTGTTGGCCAATAACTACTATACACGCCTCTGTCTTCATCCTCAGAGATCCACTTTCCTGTCAACCATGCCTGTGCTTCACACCAGCCAAACTTGCTCTGATGCCAAAGCTACACAGCTACAGTAGTGCAGTACTAAACCTGAAACAGCAAACTATCTTAAGCACAAATGTGAAGCACCTGAGATACTCCGCTTGTGTACCTGCCTTAGGCATAGGCAGAGAAACCAGTGACTCCTAACATACCAGACAGGCAGAATAGACAAGATGCCTCATGAAGATTATGAAAAACAAGAATAATCTGCTATCCTGGGAACAGTAAGACCGCTGCAGGGAGGGTGAAGGATTACATCAAAGCAGACATTGCCAAACAACCCCTGGGTGCACCAAGTATGTAATTTTAACATCACAATTCTTGCCTATTGGAACATGCCATCAGTCTCCAAGGTAGATGGCAGTTTTAGAGCCCATCTGCCCAGAGAAACATTTCTTCCTAATACTGCTTAGGCCTCTTTGCCTTGTAAGGTAAAGGAAAGCAGGAGGGAATAGTTGTTAAATTAACTGATTAATTGCTCTCAGAAGTTTTAGCTGTCCACATGGAAACTCAAAGTCCTCAGGAACAGCATGGGTAATAAATCACCGAGAGGAGAGCTGGTGATGAGGGTGGGTTTACAGGTCTTTGGCACACAGGAGAAAACCCCAAATTCTATCCATATACAGAAGGAACTTCATTACCTAGTCCCCTTCAAGAGAATGCTAAAGTGGGTTGCTGGTAAATGCACCTCCTTTTCTTTTCAACACCCACCTTACTTTACTCCTACTATAATTTCAAGGAAACCTCTTGCCACCTTAAACTCCTAATACACAGTTTCCTGCCTTGCCAGCCTTCTTACGCAAGGGCCCCAAGAACTACAGCCTTGTGTTCACAATGTGCTCAAAGACCTCTCTGCCAAAGCTGTTAGTCCATCTATTACTTTGCTTCAGCAAGTTGCATCTCACATATCAGTTTTGCTTTCTTACTGCAAGACTTGAACTATAATTGGCTCAACACCACAGGGATTGCCCACAGTTCCATTTGTGTTCATCCTTCATGCAGCCCCTATGAAAGCAGGGCTTACACACTACAGTGTTTAGTGTGTTGCAACCATTAAATGCTGTTAGCACATTCACCATCAGAAAACTGAGCCAGAGAATAAGCTGTATGCCCACAATCCCATGGGAAATACACATAAAATAATGACTCAACTTCAAGTTGTGTAAGTCCCATGTAACAGTCCTACTTTCTCCAAGCTCAGATGTAATCATATCAAGCCCTGAAAGGCTGTGCAGGTGCCTAAAATCAACCACATGCTCAAAGTAAGCTGTTGAGAGGAGACCATCAAAATACTGCATATATATTGTCTTAAACAGTGTTAGGCAATGTATGAATTCTTATGAATAAGGCACGGAACAACTTGTCCTACTACCAGTCTCACTGCTCCCATATCAAGACCCTGAGCAATTCACACAGCCTGCTCCCATCATGGGCCCTTACATCAACCACACAGACAGGCACAGGGAAGGATTGCCCAGGATGGACACCGTAGTTGTAATCACTTGCACCCAACTGCAATCCATCTGCAGGGGACAGAAATAAGCCATTTTCTTTCAAGACATTATCATGCTGTGTATCTGATCAACAAGCAAGAAACCGAACATGGCCTGAAATAACTCATGAAGCTGGCTGCCTGGAAAAAATCAGTTTGCTAAAAAAAGGAAACCCTATATAAAAGCACATGCCTTTTTCAGACTCTTACTGGTTTGCAAGCCTCCCAGGACTACTTTTCACGAACACAAAAGCAAACATAATGCTGGCAAGAATCCCACACAGCTTGTATCTGTCCAAATCATCAGCTATGTTTTTGATTTAGTTACAATTTAGACAGCCAACTTCAACACAGTGAACGAAGCAGAGCTGTTCTGAAGATGCTCTGAAAGCAAAGGGAGAAAAAACATTTGGAAGCAAGAGCAGCACAGTCAGGCAAGGTTCCTAGGATCTCTATGGAAAGGGTGTTCGGTGCCTTCAGCACTTGTAGATCTAAACAGCTTGGGAAGGTACAGAAATGAGAGCTCTTCTGTAGAGCTGGGGGATTTTTCTATTTTTGAGCAAACCAACATTTGTATTTGTCCTTGACACTGTGCAAGGCCTCTTTGATCAATACCATGTCTTTATTTTGTCTCCTTTAGTGTTGTCAGATGCTGCCTTTTGTTTGCAAAACATTATTTCTGCAAGAGCCTGCAAGGAGCTCCTATGCCCCTAATAGCAAAGGAAAAGAAGTGACATGAAAGTCTAAAGTACTTGGAACAGGTAAGCAAGAGTCACCAAGAGAAGAAAGGAGGTGGGTGCTACATGTGGATGCACTTGATTCACCAAAACTCATGCAAAACTGTCCAGATAACTTGCTTCTGCTGAATCCAGAGAAAGACCTACTGATTTCAGTACAGCTAGAAACTAACAGGACACTCACAAGCCCCAGGGGATGGCTACGAGAACCAAATTCTGCCTATTCCTCCTTTTTCTTGTAGATATGTCAGTACTACAGCTTGCTTTAGTGAATCAATAGGATTGGAAGCCACTATTGAGGAATACAGACCAACAAAGAATCATACATGAGCCACCTGAGCAGGGCCAAAATCATCCTTCAACTCAAAGATTTTCCGTACCCATCCTTCCTTTTGAACTGTAGCATCAGCTTACTTACAACAAGTTCATCTCCCAAGAAAATTTGGGAACAAGTTTTCATATTACCTTAGCAGCATTGGAGGAAGAACACTAGACCATTGATCAAGCCTAATTTCTGTAGAGAAAAATACACCTCTATAAAAGCATAATACATCTCAGGTATTAAATATCAGAGCAAGAATTGCAGCATTGACTGAAAAGTTTACACACTGAAATTGGTTTGTATGTTTTAGGATCCAATGTAGAATTTCCCGAGAATAAAAGTAGTAAGTGGTCTGGCAAAGCAAACACATTCTTGCCAGATTAAAACTATGTCAATCCAAAATAACACTTGACACCCAAATTTAACATGTTTCATTTACATTTTGAAGGCACTTCCAAAAAGTAAAACACACAAATCAAGATTGTTATAAAAAGAAATAATCTCAAAGCTGAAAGAATTTAGTGTTTAGAAGATGCCAAAGATAAAGCTGTCACTTCATCTATGGGTTATAAAAGATGCGTTTACTAGTTTGGTACCTATGCAGCATGTTACAGAATGTTCCGGGTGCTTAATAAACTGACATAGGAGATAGCAGCAAAAGTTTAAGCTTTCTGACAGTTCACTCTTTCAGACTAACCTGGGTGGTGGCCTTTTGGATAACTTCTTCACTGTCTTGGCACAGTATGTTATAGAGCCTTCCAGAAATTATTTGCTTTGTTTGAAAGGTCTTCAACCCAAAATAACTGGAAGTAACTTTGTTGGGGAAGGCACCGAGTCAAAGAGACTGAATTTGGAGAAGGATTCCTGAATTCAACACCTGAGGGGCATTTTTCATGGGAAGTGGTTTGCAAGAGATTCACTATTAGGTACTGCTAGAGCTGGTGAAGGCAGCTGAAGAAACAGGCAGAAGGGTCACAGAACAGGGACCTCTGCACAAGTAGAAGTCAGAGTTTAGCTAAAAACCCTCCACCACACTCACAGCTGAGGCCATGAGCATCTACAAAAAGATAAAACAAGCCCATAGAATATTTCCCTCCAATATTCTCCCAAATTCAGACTGTTTTCACCTCTAGGAATTCCCCAGTTTGTCACTGTTTGTTCTACTGCAAGCCAGCTGCACAGCCTGGTTTCTCTATCCCATACCTAATCCAGCTATTGAATCTCCCTGTCTCACACTGATGTTGGATTACTGTGACTTCTGTTCTGGAAGCAGACTGCTTACAAGTGGAATCATTGTAAACATTTTGATTTCCACAGACTTACTTTTCCTGTTACTCCTACTGCTTCTCAGAATCCAGTGAAGATGGATGCTCGCATGCTAGCCTACCCCTCGAGGAGGTTATTACCCTTAATACCACAAGTTGCAGACTTTAAAGAGTCTTCTTTTCTTGAGGTTTCCTATATAAAACTGAACTAAGTAAGGTTAAGCAGTTTGGTTTTCCCTTTAATTGATGTTTACTTTCTGTTGGTGCACACATGTCAGTATTTTCTTACATTGCTCAGAACAAGATGAAGCATTGCTAATGCTAACTGACATAAGGAGTTATGTGTTTCTTATTTATGCTAAGGCACATACACATCACTCATCTCCAGTTCTTTTGAGAAAAGGAATCAAAAAAGGTCCCTTAACTAAACAAACTGTCCAGTAGCATAAATACTTTGCCTTAAGTGCTTCAAAATGTTTGATTGTGAGATAACAGGCAGTTGTTTCTGCCTTCCACAGCCTTCACTGGCAACAAGAGATATGACTCTTCCGATCTGGTGCTGTTCCTCTCACAGCCTAGAGATACTCCACTTGCTCAGGTGATGGCTCCTTTCCCTGGCATCACCAACCACTTCAGCAGGCACACAAAACGCACCTTTTAAGTACACCCATACTGAGACACGCCAGGTTCTTTGACCTCTAAGGATCAGTTTTCTAAATGACTATTAGAGGAATAAGTTACCCTTCCCTAAAACAAGTAATAAACCAGATTTAACTAAAGAGA
Organism: Loriculus beryllinus; assembly: GCA_039877255.1. Classification (NCBI taxonomy): domain Eukaryota; kingdom Metazoa; phylum Chordata; class Aves; order Psittaciformes; family Psittacidae; genus Loriculus; species Loriculus beryllinus. The sequence goes on along the minus strand of JBCJKH010040459.1, from coordinate 29,674 downwards.
AGAGTAACCTGCAAGCTTGATAGCTGATTTAAGGGTAGTAAGGAAATTTGGAAGATAATGCAGCAATTCCTTGCACAGCGTCGACTATTCCAAAGAACTGATATGGCCCAGGGAAGGGCAGGATAACTCCTCTAAGAACTAGCATACTTCTCATAGCTACTGCAAATGCCATAAGCAGAAATAAATGACACTCCTTTTTCCCCCTCTCAGAACTAATTTATCATGAAGAAAATATACTAAAGACTTGTGAGAAGACTTATTCATTTCAATACATCTTACCCTGTTCATACACTTCTGATCAGATACCCCATATGCCTTTCCCAAAACCAGACACCTTTTAGTAAGGCCCGTCAAGAAGGATTTCAGCTACCTTCTCCCTGTAACCACCACGCAATTCAGACTGTGTATGTGATGGCCAAGACCTTTGAGCTGTATCTGTTTGTTCTGACTAGACATTTTATGACCATAGTTCATTTTGCTTGAAGACACACACAGAGGTTGCATTTTTATTAAGGCTGCATCTAGAAAGTGTGAACTAGCCTGGGGCATTCGGGTCACACCAGCAGTGATGTTTACCAGAAAATAACTGATAAACTAATTCTGTAGTGCCAATCCTAAATCTTCAGACTGAACAGCAGCAACATAGACAGTCTGCTCATCCCCAGCTCAGGAGAACTGATCATTGTTTTCTTTGGCATTGAATTTTTCCAGTAAACTCTTTGCTTATTTTTGCAACAGATTTCAAAGGCTGATTACTCTAGAACTAGGCAGAGAGGGAAACCAATTCTTCCTTTAGCTTCTGCTTCCATCAATTCACTCCCTTTTTCCTTGTTTTCAGCTCAAATATGTACTTCAAACACACACACTCAAGCATTTCCTGGAGTTCCTTGCAGTTAAAACCACACCTTGGCTTATGCGCCACTGTATGGATCTCACCAAAGCAGACCTGTGTGTCTTTGCTGGTCAAGGCTCCCCACATTGACGATCAAGGAATATGATGGAATCTGGGGATATGAAAGTTCCCACAGTTGTTTCACCAAGTAACAAGTACACGTGAAAGTTACCAGTTGGATAGCTGGGGAGCACAAGACCTTTAACTCAACTTGGCAAGCTGTGGATTGCTACCTGGGTACTCCACTGCATCCTTGTTCCTCCTGGCTGGTGTTCTCCTCCAACCCAGCTGGATCTGTTGAGTACATAGAAGATTCCTACCTGAGAGTTAGAAATCAAGCTCTTAATGCCTCATATGACTGGCTGAGATTTGGTGACGTTCAGGCTTACACACAAAACACTTCATAAATACAAAGTAATGAGGAAGTCTTGATCTAGATGGGAGGTAGAGAGGCTGACTGCACACGTATGCCTCATATCAGAATCAAGCTCTTTAACACTTAGAACTTCAGGCAACTCAATTAGAGAGCTTTGCTTTGGACCCATGCCTGTTTTAGTGGAATAGTTTGCATCATTTTAGGTTTTGTTAAGATCAGCTTCTAGGGACATATACTTCTTTGACACACTAATTATTTAGAGTACCTAAGGGCCAGTTTCCAAGCTGATTTACTGGCTTTGCTCCTTTTAAGCCATGAGACACTTGCATTGCATCACTTCCTTGTCAGTAGTTCCAGATTGCAAAAAGAGGGATGCAACCACAGTTTCTGCCCAAGATCTGAAAATGCCCACCAGAGTTATGCCAACAGTCCTCACATTCTGAAGCTGTTGTTGAAGTATTTCTATAGCGACAAATGGTCTCTCCCTTAAACACAAGTAGCTCTGAAGAATCCAGGGATGATTTTTCAGATGTTTGAAACATACAGGAGCACTCCAATAAGTTCATAAGTAATTATAATATAGTTACAGGGTCCTACTCACATTTGACTTAGTCACTAGTGGCTTTGTCCTTTGGAAACTGAAAGACTTGGTCACATGCTGAGAATATTATTATTTCTCAGCCAATCTTACTTCCACACTACCATCAACATCCTCAACTAAATTCAGGAGGGTGAGAAACACTGATCTCCATGCATCCTTTCATGTTGCAGCTATTCCCACTTTCCCCTCAGCAAGATGATGGGGATGAATTATTCATCACAGCAAAGGAACTCCAATTCCTTACACTGTGTGCTCTGGGGTCAGAGAACTGGGATGTTTTAGCATTCCTACTAAGAGTTCCTGAAAGCTGTAACAGCAGCTGATGGATCTGCCAGGCACAGATTTTTAAAAACATCATCAAGTTGCTAATGGAATCTCCAGCCCTTCTCTCCCTGTTGTTTCATGCATAAGTATTATTTCACTCATGTTAAGCATAAAAACACTGTCCCTCCACACACATTTGCTTCAGTGCCAGATCTCCAGTGCTATTTCAAGGGCAATAAATTAAGCATTGATCAAGTTATGTTTACATTGCCTCCTAAGGAAACATAGGTGTGAAAAACCAGTAACAAAATATAGAGTCTGGAGTCTGAACCAGAGTTATGCCTTCCCTTGCTCTGGAACAATATATGTATATAGCATTGCTTTGGGCATTATTCCGCTAGCTGTAGGAAAAGCTTGTTATTATTATGGCTAACTACACAATTTGTATGAAACACCCAACTTGAGCTTTCACACCTAAAAACTCCAGCCAGTTCTTCTGGTACTGAAGTGCAGGCACACTCCATCCATCCATTCAGGGTTGGGCCTAGAAACACACTGAAACACCAAAAGCCCATTTCTCTGCGGTGCTCGCCTGAACCATACTGTTATACAGCTGATACAACACAAAGGAAAATCAGGCTGCCTAAAAATAGCTGTCTTTTCATTTCTCTCACAATAAATCTGTGGTCCAAAAGGTTTTACAATGCTAGCTTTATAGATTCATATTGAAGTGTGCAAAACAAATGAAAAGCCCCTGAATCCATCAATGAACTGAAACTGGCACAGCCTGCTCAAGTAGCTATAGTCCCCATCACATAAGCAAGAAGCTCATTTATTGGTACTTCTCTCTCATTTAAGATTATCCAGTAAAGTAAGGCTCAAGAACCTCAAGTTTCAAGTAGATGCACTACCAGCATGACTCCAGTTCCCAATGAGGCTGTGCCAACCATGAATACTTGCAATCCAGGCTCCAGATTTTCAGGTGTTATTAGGGTCACACCCCTTCATTTACATTTGTTGCTTCATATTTTGACTTGGGATCCACAAAGAACAGCCCTTCTCTGATTATCCTCCTCTTTCTCCTCAGTTTTGCTTATCATTTGGCTGCAGTATGACACCTGAACTAAGGACTATCACAACAGAAACCTAGCAAACAGTTCTTAAACCCTCAGTGCTGATTCCAACTACCACTCATTCAACCTCAAATCTCAGTTTAAAACTCAATTTAAACTATTCTAATTCACATTAATCTAATCCAAACTTGGTGATGTTTACCTGTAGGAAGTCTGGAAAGCTTTGAGGGCTCTACCTGCTGCTAAAAATGAGCCAGCTTAAGGTAGATAACACATTCACTTGGATGTCAGTTTATCCATCCCAAAGAGGGAAGAAAACATCAGCTGAACAGAGAAAAACAGAGGAAGACACCTTTCTGAAGTGAGACCTTGCCACATGCAGGAACTCTGAACTCTTTTGCGATAATTGTCCAAATGAAAATCATGCCAGGTTTCACATGGAAAAACCAAGTCTTTCAACATTCACTAACCCAAAGTTCATAGTTCAGTCCTTTTTTTCCACTACCTACCTCTGATTACTTGCCAGGGGTGGAGTCCAGGGAGTACTTCCTGTTGAGTACAAGCACATGCCCTTGTTCTTCACAGTATCTGAACGGTGAGCAGTGGAAGCAGCAGCTATTAACGCATTTTCACATCAGTACAAGCATCATTCCAGATGGAAACTACCTCAGCCGTGCCAGTAAAAACTGGAGACTTGGCATGTGAAAGATAGATAGACTCTTCTTTCCAAAAAGCAGAAGACAGCACACATTAAAATTCCTGACTTAAAAAACAAGTCAAAGGGAAGCCTAGATGGCTGGGACATCCCACAGTATTCTGTGTGTATGTAGTAGTGCATTACAAAAAAAGCATAAGATGATATGGGCACCAAACTGAAATGACTCTGAATTACTATGAAAAGCCAAGCATACTAAAGTAGTAAGGAATAGTGAATTCACATCATCGATTCACATCAGCAAGGATGGAAAGCAGCCCTGTCATTCACCAGATGGCATGTTCTGACACTCATTTTTCTAAAGCTCTATCTAACCACCACACAATCTCACCAGATACTCTCAGCTTTCACTGAAATTCAGGCAACCTTTTATAGCATGGGAGGGAGAGCACACAGACCTTGATTAATGCTCTATCTAGAGCTGACCTTATGGTGGGGTGTTCTACAGTAACTGCATGAAACAAAACAGGCACTGGTCCTATGCACCCAGTAGCCATTTACATGGTTTTAACCTTGCATGACAACAACATACTTGAGTTTTCCAAATATTCACACAGTTCTTATTGGATTCTGAGCTATTTATTACAGATTCCAGCCTGAAAGCTAACAGAAACTGAGCATCTTAAGGCAGAGTTTGGTGGGTCAAAAGGTATATAGGCCAGACCAAATTACAAAAGCAAGATCTCAGCTATTACTTAAGAGGTACAAAGTAACACAGGAATCCTCATAAACCACATGAAGCATGACTGCTTTTCCATCTAAAATTCAACATTTTTCAAGTCAAACCAATTTTATTAAGCTCACCAAGGTTCCGATTGCAACCATTTTTTTCCCCTCTGAAATTATGCACTTGTAATGGTTCTGAGCCAGCAGTCTTCAAAAAAAACCCCTAACTTTTCTATGACATATTCCTACACAAAACCCCCCCAAATCATGCAGCTGGAAAGCTACAAGTAATAGTCTCATCTAGTGGACTTATCCTTCATATTTCTACAAGGCCATCTTAGATAATGCAATATGTTCTTTGAGATATCAGGGTGAACTCCTGATGAGTGCTGGCAAGGGCTCTCTGAGCCAAACAGCTCTTCTTGAGTGAGTTGTGTGACAACTCAGTGAATCAAAGGCAGAAGGTAAGCTCATAGCTGCACACAGTAATTTGTGCGCAAGGCTATGGGGAGATATAGATGTGCCATGGGGAAAAGAGACAATGTGAAGGAGAAAAAATATAGGAAAAGGTGTCAGGCAAGAGAGCTGGGACACAGGGATTAGAGATTACTCTTTTCTGCAAATAAACCTTAAAAGATTCTCTGAGCTTTTGAGAAATCTCTTCAGTTCCCCTGGGCAGGTAGATTACAAACGTTCATCTCACATGGACAAGCATATTTGCAAGACTTCTTATGAGTCTTCTTCTAAGTGATCATCACCCTACTGCCTCCTGGCAAGTTTGGCTTTGAGGTTTAGCAGGAAACAGCTTGTTATTAGTATGGCCATAAAGAACTGAGTGGATTTCCTGCCAGCATCAGTCTTTGAGCTGCCATTTAAAAATAAATAAAGGAGATCTTACATGTGCAACCCTTCTCACCCCAAATGATTCTAGCAGTATATATACGGTATCCTTAACCGTAGCCGCAGGAACCTCTCAACAGAGAGGGATGATAGCAAACCTATCTAAGCATCTTTCACAGGCAGGGAAGCCAGCATGTGGCTGAACCCTCCTGCACTCCAGCCAGTAGCATTGAGTGCCCTTGAGCATTTCTGTGAGGACAGCATGGATGAGAAATACATGGATGAGAAATACTTGGATGAGAAGGAGAAACCACAACCTGAAAAACAATCATTTTCATCTTCTCATGTTTATAATTTAAAAAATAATAATCAGTTGCATATGGGCTTTGTGGTGCCAAAATTGCCACTGAAATAATGACAGAAACAAAGTAAATATCAGCCAAAATAACAGGGCTCCAACACAGCACATTAGCGATAAAAAACACTCCTCTCCTCCTGGAAAGAGTTATAAGCCACCACACACACATCTCTTTGTAATAAAATTCAGGACTTTCCAAGGCATACAAGTGTGCTGTATACACCCTTTCATATAAGATCCTATGATAAACGCAGCTTCTTATCACAGTAGGATGAGACTACAGCATATTCTACTTATTAAGTTCATTTTAAATGATGCAAAGCTTTGGTTTCTGCCACTGTTGCCAGGTTAAAATACATTTACAGTTATGCTACTTCCTTCACATCATCCCCAGAAAAGAAGAAACATATATATATATAATGCATATTATATATATACACATGTATTTTACTTGTGTACATGGTACAGCATGGGATATAAAAGGTATATCCAAAGCCAGTTCTCTCTTTGAGACAGTCAATTGCCTGTGCTCTATTAATACTCAATGCTCAAGTTAATAGAACAATTTCTAGTTTGGTTCTGCCACTACACATCCAGAAATATTAATTTCACTCTTTGCAGTCAGAGTAACTGTAGTACTGTAATAAAGAGAAGATTTAATTTCAGTGCATTTACAACACAGATGCTGTAGTCTGTCACCTTGCATACATGCTGTCATTTAACACTTATGCAGAATGCTACCAGGCAGAACGCTTTGTCTCTACTTTATCCTTCCTTTCTAGTGTTGTAAAAGGTGCAAGAGGATCCTGTCCTCCCCTCAAATAATTCCATTACTATTTTCAATGCTCAATGCTCACAGTAGCAATCCTTACAGCAGTGAACATCACTCTTTGAACTGAAATCAAACCTCATTCAGAGCTGAAGAGTCACAGCAGGACTAGTAGAAAGACCAGAAAGTAGGTATTTATGCTTGGGGAATGCACATGCTCAGGCTGTTTTTCCAACAGAGAATACAGCAAAGCACACAACCCTCCAACTTCTGTCAGATAGCAAGACTCTGCAAAGATGAACCTAGGCAGCCACGACACAGCACTTGGTTTTCCTCTCTGAAACACAGTGTTGACTACACGTTGTGATACATCTATCACCTGAGTCCAGTGCTCAGGTCACCAAGATCTTGAAATCAAAAAATACAGCTGCTTGACATTCAGCTGCCTTGTAAACTAGCATCTAGGAAGAGATGGAAAGGAGCACATGGCTCACAGATGCTTTGTAGACTCTTGAAAGAGTTTTGACTGCAGCACTTAAGGGCCAATCTGACTGGCTTCCAGTGAAAGTTGATGTCCTAAAGGTAATAGAGTGACTTCTAGAAGTTAAGTGCTCAACTTTAGAGCTATGTTACGTCAAGCCCAATTAAACTCCAGGAGAATGAGCATTGTACCTTATTTTATTGCATATATACCTTTAAGTGATGTCTACAATAGAATTAATTTATCCAACAGGGAACTATAAAAATATGGAATCCAAAGTTCCAAGCCTTCACTCTTCCACTGCTATAGCTGGGAATATTTCCAGCAGCACAATGCTTTCTTGAAAAGTCATCATTTAAAATGTGACCTTAGGTGATAATTTCTGAGAACAAGCAGAAAAGCATTAACTTGAACATATTTGATGATGGACTACCAAGAGAAAGCAGCCAGCCTGCTATGCCTTCTGCCACCTCTTAAGAATGCATCAAAAGGTGAAAAGCAAATCAATAGTTAGAGAGTTTTGACACAAAAGCAGGGAGTTGCTCATACTCCCAAAATGGCACAGCTGAAAGCTGATGTACTATTCTGCTTTGAAACCAGTTGCAAATTCATGCCTAAGGAAAGCGGTCACTTTACCTGCTGAATTAATCCATTGTGTTCAGGTCAGCAGAGTGTCAAACAGACTGTGCTGTGGAAAGATGTTCTTTGAAATAAAAAGTTCACAGATAGTTTCTTTTTTATTTATTAGCAATAGTGCTATAGCTTTAGAGGACAACATACTCACTACTGAGTCACAATCAGACACCTTAATGAACTACTGTACTTGATTTTACACACATCAACAGCAGTAGAACCACCAATCAATTGAAACATGATTCAGCACAATCAGTTCTAGTGAAACTATTAAGAATAACCTGAATTTGGTGATTTACAGTCTGCACCTATATAGGTAGTGAAAAAGGCACAAATACCTTCATGAATCTAGCACAGCATATGTAAACTTGGTATAAGATTCTGACTCTGGATGAAAACTTCACATCATTTTCCACCATGAGAGAAATGCAGTGAATGCTGTCATCAACCTGTAGCCACCTCCTTTCTTTGTAGAAGAGGAGTTCCTTTGAAGGAAGGAAAGACAAATCCTCCATATGACACCTTGGAACAGTAAGGCACATATACATCTCTCTACCCTACAATATCATTGTGATGAATGCACTTGGCCCCTTAGCTAAACTAGCAGTAGTTTGGTGGAGGCTCCAAAGGAGGTAAAGGACTAAGCCAAGTTATGACTGACCCAAAAGTTAAAGTTAGCACAGGATTTCCCCTCCCAAAATCTAAAATGAATATATACAACATTAGCTTCCAGCTTTTAATACACACACACCTCTGCCATCTCAGTTTGGTTATAAACAATACCCTGATATACCTGGAAAAGCATCAGAGAGATAATTTATCAGCATCATAATTCTAGAAAGGCTAATAATAACTGATGCTCCCAACTCATTTTATTCAAAACACTAATAGCAGTAGTAGGCACAGAAAGCAAACCCTTGTTTTCTGGAAGGAAATTTCTTCTCTATCTTCCCAAAGCAGGAGAAAAAAAGGATCACAAAGAGTCTAACATAAAGTAAGAAAAGAGACTTGCTTTGAGGGAGGCAGAATGCAAAAACTTACACCGATAATTATCACCTAGACATGACTGATTAATCCAATCCTATCTGATGAGAACAAAAATACTTCTCCGTATGTCATCTTTCAGTACATAGTACTTGAAAGCTTGCAAGAAATTCAGACATTGTATTGCCTTCCTTCAATCATTCTCAGATCACTAAAGGAAAGAAATACTCAGTTTACAGTGCTAGCTGGAAAGGCTTCTGAACAGCTCTTACAGATCAGTAATAAACTGCTATTATCTGGCTTCATATTCCCACCTACTGCCTCATGTAATATGGAAGGAATGAAGAAGAGAATACAGGCAGAAAGGAGCAGCATATAAAACCAGCTTCCTCAGGCCTCTAGAGAGGAAAAATAGAATGCCTAAGAGTTGTTTTTTATGAGGAGTAGCCACAATAAATGTACCATTACATCACCATGATAGACACTGTAAAGCTTATGTAGCTTCAAAATAATGAAACACTAAACATAGCACCTTAGACAAGGAGTCCCCTGAACACACCTACAAAGCACACATTTCCTTCTCTTCATCAGGGACATGAGGACCAGTTACTCCATTGAGCCCCGTCAAGGAGCAAGAGAAAACAGAGGCAGAGACAGACCTGGAAACAAAGCTACAGTATGGACAAAAAGTACATCCAAGATGCAGAGGCAAAGCCAGGACTGGAGATACGCTACAGACGTGCATACAAAGAGCACTACCAGGAGATGACCAACCTACCTCTCTATACCCAAAGTCCACTGAGAAGGTAGAGGCACACCTACCTATAGCATAGTTCCAGGAGATATAAGGGTCCAGGCCTGAGGTTAAATGGGCTTTTTGGGTCCTTGTCTGAGTACCTGGAAGGCATCCCAGCTGAGGCTGGTTAAGGCTGTTAAGACCTAATGGTTGACTCAAGGCCCTGACACACTCATCACAGCTCAGCCAGTGGTTTTGTTTAGACATATATGACTTATCAGGACATATACAGACAACATGGTTTAACTTGAACATGTGTTTTGAATACACAGAAGTGATTGAAGATACCTCTGGTTGCAAGCTTACTTTATGAGCTTCAGATATGAGACTGCCCATAGTTACCCCTCCCCACCAAATTCCAGCAGTTCAGAGTTAACATCATTATGCTACTTGCTACTTCAGCTTCCTTTTAATCCTTTCTCTCCTCCTAAAATGTCAAAAAAGATAGCTTAATGATGCAAAACTGCTGAGGATATACCCAAGGTCTTCTCAGTACTCCAAACTGAAGCAGAAAAGCCTCTTCTCTCCCAATCCATCCTCTCAGCCAGCAGTACTTTCCAGACTGAAGTCCATTCTATACCTCCAGGCTACTAAAATCTCAGCATAAACCATAGATATAATTCTACAAGGTATAGGTTAACCAAGGCACAGTCAACTGCAGTTAACCAAATTCATAATCATCATTTTAGTCTACAGGGAGGGAATGCCATAATACAGCTTTTCATGGACTTACACAGGAAGTCTTCTTGCCACAAACCACTAGGAAGTTCTCTTACTCCCTTTTAAGCTAAGCCTTGTCCTCTACTGGCAAACCAAAAAGGGAAAACCCCTACATTTTCCTCTGACATCATTGACTGAGGCCAATTAGCCTTTAAATGAGCATATCAACCCTCTCCTCACTCAGTTAGTGTTTCTCTAGTATAAGAGACAGAGTGGTTAGAGTAATTAAAAGAGTGAAGACTTTAGATCTTCACCTGTGAACTTGCCATACCCTCTGGTAACTTAATGAACGATCTGATGATTGCAAGGCTTTTCAGGGACAGCTGTCTTACTCCAGGTGTTGTATATGTACTAACAAGGAAACCTGGTCAGTGTATTGCAAGCAGTTTTAAAGAAAGACATAAATAAGAAGCTGGGCTATAAGTAAATTAAAACTCCCCAAATAAATGTCATGCAACAGTCTGGCACCTATTGGAGCACAGTGTTCCTGATACTGGAGTACCACAAAAGACAAAGGGGGAAAAATAATGGATTGGCTTCATGTAAATGTAAATATCGCCAGTCTGAAGGTTCCAAAAATCGTAAGACTGTTTTAAAAACAGAAAACTGCGTACTTTATACTTTGGTAACTCTGCCTTTTGGATGCACCCAGACAACATGTCAGATTCTTCTTCCAGATGCACAGATTTGTGGCAGCAACAGCTGAACTCTTCATTCCACTTATCGGGCCTGGAAGCTGAGGCACTGTAAAGCACCCCATATCCCTAGATCTTCACACTCATATCACAGCTGTTAGCAGAAAAACTCTTTCAGAGCTTTTTTTAATGCAAATGGAAAATTTAAGCCTTCTCAAAGCACCTTCCTAGTCACTGATTAGAAGGGAAGATGGTAAAAACCTGTTGAATTTGTCTAGCGAAAGCTAACAAGAAAGAAAACATTTATCTGAATAATAATGAAAATGTCATTTGCACTCGAAGCCTCTCCACTCTGCAACTGTGTCAACATCATTATTACTGCATTTTTCCCCTTGCTAGTTAGGGGATCCTTTAAGGTGTTGCCAAGTGTCCTTGTCCCAGCCAGATATAAACCCTACGCTGTTTTCCTTGCAGAAGGATTTCCTGTAACTCTTCCCTCTGTATTTCATAGTCTCTAAATAGGGGCTGTGTGGCAGAATGGGTGTGACAGTTTATTACTAAGCCATTAAATAAGCAGTCAAACTTGGGGACATGGGGTGTGAATAGCATTCTAAAGTTCATTTAACTTATTTTGCCTTCTACCAACTGTATTTAAGATCCCAGCTCTCATGACTTTTCATACATTGAGCATCTGATTTTTGCCTTACATCCCCAACTGTTGGCATATGGCATTTGAACACAAATATTTTGTTCCTGATTTTAGGCATTATAGATGTAGAAAAAATCTTGAATATGCAAACTCTACAATTTCAGAAGCTAAAGGAAGAAAGTCTAGTGACTTAAGGCAGTCTTGCGATTAATTTCTTTTTAATGCTTGGGCAAAGAAACACTGACTCACTGTAGCCATGTCAAATATCTCCAAACACCCCTGACAAGGCTATTGCCTGGCCAAGATTTCTGCTTACATGTCCCAGCTGTTTACAAGGCATTTGTGTGGAGGAAGTATGTGGCAATAAAGATGTTTCTTCTAACTGAAAAATGGTTGAAGGGATTTTCCTCCAAATTCCTCAAAGTAAGTGAGCAAAACCAACTGTGGGCAGGAACTAAACACCGCCAGTTCACAATAAAGATAACGTTCAGGACTGAAATCTTTCTGTGCCTTTAATTGTGTATGTAGCTCCCCTGTGTTAACTAAGGGTAGCGTAAGGAAAGAGGGGTGCCATTAGGTATTCATCACAAAGGTACCCCTGTGGACATCTATGAAATTCACTGATCTGTACATGTAGACTAGCAACATGTTGCTGAATTTTCATTTGTGCTCTACTCATAATGCTGAGACCAAGGGAGAACATCTCAGAGAAAATGTGTTATCTATGTTTTGCAGATTTTTGGCACCCCACTTTTATGCTATTTGTAATCCACTTGTAGCCAGGTCTTAGCAAGGCTTTTATGCAACGGAACTGCCTGACTCTTGTGACTTAAGGACTGACCCCAGCTTTACATCTCGCCTTGGGTTCTACAGAATAGCCTTTAAATTGGTGGTTGGACTTTAAAAGATTAAATCTACCGATATTTCTAGGTGCTGCCACATCTGAGTTCACCTCATCTGTCTTTGTTTTAAAAACACATCAGTCTACATGGTTGTCTTGGTACTCATTGGGGAAAGTCAAGAAGAGAAGCTGTAAAATGGGTTGTCCCACTGTATTTTGGGAGGTCCAAATGCCTCTGTTTCCATCTCTTTCAGCTCAGGATAAAGATCTACCTCCTTCATTCCCCTTAAAAAGTCCCCCAAGCATACAGGAAGGTAGAGGAACCAAGATATGCACAATCCTTGTAATCATAAAAAGTTATTGCATCTGTACAACTTTTTCAACTGCCCAAAATATGTTTATGGATAGTTTTACAAAGTTCAGTGAGATCTTTGGTGTTTGTTCTAGCTTTGCTCATTGTGTTTGCATGTTCATTTGCTTCATACTGGCTGTACCTTGCACAGGCTGTGCCTCTCACCTCAGCCCAAAATAGAATCATAGAATCAACTAGGTTGGAAAAGACCTTTAAGATATCAAGCCCAACCATTACCCCAGGACTGCCAAGACCACCACTAAACCATGTCACTAAGGGCTTCATCTACATTATTTTGAGTACCTCCGGTTCATGCGGTTCGTTCTGGCTCATACTGGAACATTTAGTTCTCTACAAATGCTTAAGACCTGAACTGCAGGTGTTTGGCACACAAGGTAGGATTAACCTGTTTATCTAGAAGCTAGGTATTTAGTCTAGGTCTGGCTTGTATTACAGTCAATGAAGAAACAAGCACTTTGATCTACTGCATTGAACTCATGCAACTACTTTCGGTAGGCAGTGGGGACCTTACTGGGCAAAGAGGGCATTCAGATAGCCATGGAGTGAACCAAAAAGACTTCTGCCATAGCACATGCAGCACTGAGAAATAATTTGGGTAGAGGAGAGTCACAATGGCTTAACTTGCCCTTTCTGGACATACAAATAAAGATAAACCCCTGTTTCAGGATCACTATTTGATACCACAGGGATCCACAGTTCACCCTGTGAAGACTGTTGGATGTGCATCTTGAGTGTACATCTGGTTTTAAGAATCCCAGTGTGCAAACAAAGCAATCTGGCTTGAGACTAGCAGGCAGAAAGCCCACAGCATGTTTATAGCAACAGTTTTTTGGCTTGTATTTATCTGAAGGGCTCCACTTTAGGTTTAATTACATTCTGTATAAATCATAAGTAAAGCTTTAAATATAACTAGAGAGTTCTCCTAATGTAGAACAGTTTCAAGGCTTCTGCAGTTTCTGAAGAGCATCAACCAGCCAGGACTGAGCAATAACCAGACCTATGCGCAGATCAAACTCATGCCATGTCCTGCTGGCTGCCCAAAAGGCCCAGAACCAAATGCTTCAGAGCTTCCCAAGGAAATGTAAATGCTGATTAAGTGTGCAATTTCTGGGGGTGCATTTCTTGCCTGTCAGATGTGCTGTCCTAGGAGCTCCAGCAGCTTTTTACACAGATTAAGCGATTTCAAGGTCACTGTGAGCTACAGGCACTCTTACCTGAGCCTATCTTTTCTTTGTGTGTGATTTCTATGTCAGAAATATGCATGTCTGTATATGTGAAATCTTCTGTTTCAGAGACACAGTCAAATGACTTTTCATGTGTTAAAGATCTGATACACATCAGACTACTGAGAGAAAGAGAGAATCCTCAAATTTTTGTATTTTGGAAGATTAAAGGCAAAATACAGGATTAGTATGGGAAAAAGTACAGCAGGGTGCTTTCACGAGGCTTGCTTTCCTTAGTGCTTCCACTTCAGCTTTCACATCACAAGCCCCACTTGACTTCATGACTTAGAACACCTTAAGAGATAAACCAAAGTGGCTCTTTCTCCCATGGAAAGTACATCTGAAGGGCAACTTCTCTCCTGCTTCTTCCAAAATCTCTTTTGCTACTGTTCCCGGCTATGTGAGTGACTTGGGTAAATGCTTATCCCTGGGACTTTCCTTGATCTCCTGCTCCCTCGTACACAGTACTTCATTATCCATACATGAAAAGCATAACAAGTTTTGAATATGGACCAATATTCAAATGCCAGACTCTCCTGGTGTTACCTCACCCCACTTGCCAGCATCACCCTGGGAAGGGGCAGGGTCTCCAAGTGAGGGTCCCACATGCAGGGGTTGCATGGGAAGCTGCTGCAGGAGAATGGGTGGGCAAGGATGGTTTGCTGCTTTTGTGTGTGTAGCTGTCAGCAGAGAACATTATGGATTCTCTTATTTGATGCTTGGTCCATGTACGGATGTGCTTTGCCTTGCAGTTGCTGCGCCATGGAGTAGGCAGGGATACCCAAAGGGATTCCCCTGGAGCTACTGGGGTACAGACTGTGCCTTGCTTGAGTGCTGCTTCATGTCTGAGCTCTTTGGGACTGAATTGATGTTTCCTCTGGGAGGAGGAAAATGCAGAGCAGGCTCCCCTTGATGGGGTGCAGGGGTTTTCCTGTGTGTTGCGCTGTATGGTTGCACTTGGAATGATACACTGTGCAAAAGCAGGATTTCCTTCACCTGAGTTTCAACAGTGGAGCTCCCTCTGTATCTGTGGTGCACAGCTAAAAGTAATGGATGTTAATGATGGTAGTGTAGAAGAAAGGAGGTGAGAGATGCTGCCTCCTAGTGAGAAATACTGCTGCTTTCATTTTCATGTAAATAGTATCTCATTTTGAACTGATGAATCTTATTCCTATCGAATATTTTACAGAAGTCAGTCCTCCTTATTACTGTTACTGTTCAACTTGTCATAATTGATAGTTACATTTGTCTAATGTACGTCTTATAAATATGCATAGAAATAACCTATAACCAGCTTAATTTTCTGCTGTCTGGTATCTATTTTCTTTTTCCTATGCAGAAAGTGCGAATGGGTGTGAAACGTGACCATGTCAATGTGTCTCTAAGTATTAATTTGCATGTATCCACATGCAAATTAATCTCATTTTTCCTCACACAATACAACTGTACATTGACTTTCTGTTATATAAAATGCGAATCCCTGGTATATGAGGAAGTTAGGGAAGGTGCTGTACAAAACAAAGCTCAGGCACAAGGGCTAGCAAATCCTGACTCTTTCCCTGACCTACCCTTCAGCTAGCTCAGCTAAAGCTGAAATTCAACATGTTGCTTTGAAAAGCTGAATGTAAGTCTGCTGTTGAACTAGGAGGCCCTTTCGGTTCGGCAGCTTAAGCAAACAGAGTCGCAGGGAGAAAAGGAACAGCACTTTGAGTGACCTGGTCCTGGCTTGAGGTGATGAACAGGAGCCCGCTAAAACTGGAGTTAAGCATGACTAGGAGAAAAGCTTGGAAAGGACTTGTGTGGTCAGGGTGCAGGCACAGAGAAGCTGAAAAGGAAAGGTGGCTCAAGGAGCCAGTTTGAAGGCAATTTTTGTTCTGACTCAGAACTGAAACAGTTCTTGCAGTTCCAGTCACTAAATCAATGTTTTGGAGACAGCAAATGGAAACTTAGAAATAAGGAGCTCAGACAACTCAGACTGGTGGAGATGTGTTTAGGCTGCTTGGTTAGCGTGAACAACCAGATCACCAGAGCCTGCCTAACTGCTTACATGAACCTTCCTTTGTAAATAACATTCCTGCAGGGGTGTGTATGCATACATACACTTAACAGTCATAGTTATGTTAGATTATGTTAAAACCCAAACAAAATCTGATCTAAGTCTGTGAATGATGCCTCTGTGAATGGCTTTAGCAGAAGGAAAGCAGAACTTGACGTGAAAAGTGTGTTTTCCTGTTTCCTCTTCCTTCTCTTTTGTGGTGCAAGCTCAGCGTGATTGATGTGATGCTTAAATGTAACAGGGCTTGATCTTCAATGTGCCTGTGACCCAGGATGTGGTAATGTTATCCAGTTTGACCAATCTTTCTCATGTAAATGGATAAGTCCCTGCTGTGAAATGGTTCCTGCAATTTCCTCACCCTTAAACAAGGTTTCATTTTCCATTGTCTAATAGTCATCTGCCTCCTTGGAAAAAGAATGGCATTTCTCTTCTAAGAAGAGGAACAAATAATAAGAGGAAGCCCATTCTGTGGCCAAAGTAGAATCCTTTAGCATTTTATTTCTACTCTGAAATCTGATAATACTGGCTTTAGATAGAGGTTTGTGACTTTGTAGATTTTCTGGATTGATTATATCTTATAAAACCGAGTATAACCAGATGATCACATCTCTTGCCCTATGCTTGTTCCATGTTCCTTTCTATTTGGGTCTCATCTGTGTCACTCACACTCATCCAACTTGCTTATAAATACTGATGCTATGTTGTGTGTCATTTCTTGAATGCCCCTAACCCCATTATAGCAAAGAAAATCTGTGATGCCCTCTCTCATCATCTACTTCTGAAAGGAATGAGAAATCAGGAAAGATGAATTGCGTTGTTAAACCAGCAAAAGCGGAGAGGAGGGGAAGTAAAAACAGGACAGACTTGCTTCCAAAAGTAAGAGTTGAATTAGCCAGGCCTCATCTACTATTAACTTCAAAGAATTTAAACTCACAGAGATGGACTCTGGTTAAAGAGACTTTAACTCAGTGCTAAGAATGTGCAAACATATTGAGATAAGAAAAGCACCCTGAGCTTTTACTTCATAATCCTGAGGTTTTGAAGTTGTACTAGAATAAGAGCAAACATCCTCCTCATACAATTTTGTTCTGAGGTTTTATTTGTCCCATTGCTCCCTGTCTTCAGATTTCCCATATCCTGAGCTTCTTGCTTCCTGGTGAGCAGGACTTCAGAAATAGCAATGCACTTGAAGGAAGATGAAGAGCAATTGGAGGAACCCTGGGGAAAAACAAGAATGATCAAAGGTTTAAAAACAACCATGACCTTTGGTGTAAGACTGAAATAAATGGTTTATTAAATGTGGAGAGGAGAACTGAGACATAATGTTCTTTAAATACGTAAAAGTTAGCTGCAAGAGATTAAACTGTGCTCCATGTGCAGTATAAATAAGAATACCAGTGAATGATTTGAATCCTGGGAAAGGAAATGTTAAGGCATGTGTTATGAGATGTTCTAAGGTGACTGAGGCACTGAATTGCCTTGGGGATATGTGGAATTGCTGTCAATGGAGAGTTCTAAGTACAGAAGAGTCCAGTATTTCTTGGAAAAATGCCAGTACCAAATTTGTAGGTGAGAAAATCTGACCGTTTCAAATTACTGAGATATTATGAAAAATATCCTTACATGGGTTTCCTTTTCAGTATCCACCTCTTAAACAGAAAATATTCTTATAATAAAAACATGAAAAGGCCTTTTGAAATATTGACGTACCATATCCCATGCTTTGCAAAGATGGTGTTTTATGTTTTCTTCAGATTTTGGTGAAAACTGAATTGCCTTTTTTTTTCCTGAAATTGATGATGGTCTTATATCCCCAAGAATATTCCCCTCTTCCATAAGGAAAGCACATGAGTATTTTATTTCCAGATCTTTTCGTGCTTAGAGCAGCACTAGAATCTTCATGAAGCAAATCCAACCTCAGGCCTTAAGGGGACTTTGATTACACATGCAGCTCCAATAGCTGAGGTTAGGATATTGCAGGATGAGTTACTGATAAAGTTTCACCAAAATATCAGTTGGCTTGGGATGATCTAAAGCCTTCCAGAACCAGGAGAAAAGGGGAAAGGACTCCTTTTCCTTTCTCCATACATAACTGGTTATTGACCTGACAGTGTTGGCTAAAAGCACCAGTGACAGGCTTAGGACAAACAGGCTTTGGGAGTGCTGAGGACTGGACTACAGCAGATCTAGCCCTGCCTGTGGCTGACCCACCTGAAATGCATGAAGGAGGCAAGTGCCTGCCCTGAGCTGCAGAAGTGCTCAGGTTGTGAATCTCTGAGACTGGTGGGCTTTAGGACTGAGCTGTTTGATGGGCAAGCACTGAGAATGGGCTCAGGCCCAAACTGTGTCTAGAATGAGCAGAGCTGTTAAGTGTTCCAGGTCATAAAACAAGGATTATTGTCAGGACTGTGTGATTTCATGCAAAACACTGTGTTCTATCTTTTGATTGATAGCTTCAACCCTTCCGAGCTGATGTTCACTGATGTGTTTGAAACAGAGCTCTGGTAGCCTTCTGCCACAGAAGCTGCTTACTGGAAAGTTGCTCATTTGCTCATGTTCTCAAAATCAGAGACTTACTGGGTTGTTCTCATGTGTAAGTTCTTTAAAGCAAAGAAGAGAATTTTGTGGCTCTTCATCATGAACAAGACTAGAGAGAGTGAGGCCAGTTGTGCAGCACTGGGAACATAAAACAAAAATAGCATGATCCCAAATAGCCATCTCCTTTAATGTTCAATGCTCACCCTGATGAGGACACTGTTTTCTTAATCCTTGTCCTTAAGCCTGTTCTGAGTACACCCCATGCTTGTGCTGGGACAAATGAATGTGGTGTTTATGCCTGCCCTGGTCAACAGTTCAGCAAAGGAGAAATTGTCATCAAGAGTAAGGTAAGCAGGATGATGTTCTACCTCTGGTTCTTGCTGGCTTCCATGTATCTCAGCCTGGATGCAGTTTACTTTATTTAGTGCATGTCGCTGTGGCAGAAAACCTGGCTTCTGACTTAGCCAAAATGTAAATGAGAGATATGCCTGACCAGTGTTTGTGACATGAAGTATTAACTACAAGGCCCTGCTAGGAGCTGAAATCTGGCACTTCTCATTAACTGATGATGAGAGCAGAAAATCTACTCATCTCAGGGAAAATGAAGTCTCTGCCTGACCATGGTAAACATGCTCTAGAAAAGCAAGGTTTATGCATGGTCTTGATGAAGCACTTAACTTCCACTAGAGTCCTTCTGGTGAATGCTGGAGCCCAAAGTGGTATATGGATCCAGATCTTACAAATCATCCTAGTTTCTGGGATGGGCAGGAACAAGGCTGGGAAACTAAACAGTTGTGACCTTTGCAGAAAGAAGCAATTGAAATCTAGCTGTGGAAACAGCGTAACATCTGAAACTGGCCCTTCCTGCAGTAAAACGTTTCCAAAATGTTGCTAAAGTTTGGTTTATTGAAGGGTTCAAACAAAGCCGTGCTGGCTGCTGGATGATGGATCTTTTGACACTGCAGCCCAAACATCAAAGAAGGGCTAGTGTGTTCCCTCTAAAACTCATTTTGCTGTTCATTCAGATGGTGGCTATGAAATTGCTTCAGTCTAGGGAGTTGGGAAGCATATAGTGCAGCCCTGTGCTGAAGTGGACATAGATGTTGACTGACTGGTATGATGCTGTTGGAGGAACTAGGGAAGAGGGTTAAAAAGGTCTTTCAAGGTTGTGTCCAGTTTCTGGCTCTGTCAGCAGTATCTTAATGGCATTCAAAAATGCATCAAGATGGATTTTCAAGTCAAGACTGAGTCCCATTACTCCTGTGAGGAGGCTGCATCAAAACTTTGTCTATGATGGTTAAAATCCGTCTCCTTTCCAACCTTAGCATACGACTGCCCAGCTTATGGCCATTTATTACTGAAAGCTTTGAGCAAGGCTGCTGAACTCTATTTCATTAAAATTAAATTCTTGTGCCAACAGCATTTTTAAACCAAGCTGTCTCCCTTCTTAACATTCATACTTGTGAATGTTGATCCGAATATTATGCCACCATGTCATATTGCCAAATGGCATGCTCTGCTAGAGGATTGGATTAATATGAAATCAACCGCCTTCCCTTACCTTTTCTTAACCCTCTCCTAAAATTTCCTAAATCTGAAGTTTCTTCTTTCTCATATACTTTATCCATGTTTTCCTCATCTGTTTGTGATGTGTTTCAGTCCATCCTTGCTGGAACATGAAGCATCGCTATCACATTCTTTCAGCTCTTGCTTTGCCAGACCAAACTCCCCCCAGTTCTGAGTCACTTGTTTGCACCCTTCTCTGGATTCATCTCCTGGAGTCCTCTGGAATGGGCAAATGCCTTTCTACTGTAAAATGGTTTCCTCCTCACTAAAGAGTTTTTTGTTTGGAAATACTGTGAGGAAGGGCAAATTCTGTCAACACATCTTTTACAAAATCTAGCAGATTTTTCCAAGCTGCGTGCTTCAATAACTGGAACTCCTTTTAGAAGGAGTCACAGAGAAAAGACAAGGGGTGATGTTTACGTTCTGATTGGGGAATTTTTCCCAAGAGGAAAATCTGTCACAAAAGAAAATTTAGCCATTGGAATGCTCTCCCCAGAGTAGTGGTAGATTCCCCAACTTCGGACACTTTTAAGATTCAGCTGGACAGGGTGCTGAGCCATCTAGTCTAGGTCGTGCTTTTGACAAGAAAAATTGAACCAGCTGTTCTTTGAGGTCCCTTCCAACCTGGTATTCTGTGATTCTGTGAATATTCCTTGGGCTCCAAATGTAGGATTTGGTGATGTTCTCTGGGGCATCTTGGCAAATTCTAGATTTGTATTGCCATGGATTTGCTTCTAGAGCCTTTTCCCTCTGTTAAATCAAGATGGAGTAGTACATTTTCCTCTAGGCCAGAAGGATAATTGCTCTATTGCTTCTAGTTTCAGATGTTTCTAGTTTCGAATGAGTGTAGTGAGGCACTGGAAGAGGTTGCCTGAAGAAGTGGTAAATGATCCACCCCTGGCAGTGTTCAAGGCCAGGTTGGACGGATCCTTGGGCGACATGGTCTAGTGTGGCATTCCTCTGCCCATGGCAGGAGTTGGAACTAGATTATAAGGTTCTTCCCAATCCATACCAGTCTGTGATTCTATGTTATCTGTGATCCCCTGAATATCCTATGGGTATCCTCCAGCTTCCATGGATCATAAAATCATAGAATCATAGAATAGATAGGGTTGGAAAGGACCTTAAAATCATCCAGTTCCAACCCCCCTGCCATAGGCAGGAGCACCTCACACTAAACCATG
>JBCJKH010040451.1:0-24204 GCA_039877255.1 Loriculus beryllinus | reverse complement strand
CTGCCCATGGCAGGGGGGTTGGAATTGGATGATCTTAAGGTCCTTTCCAACCCTAACTATTCTATGATTCTATGATTTTGTACCATGTATCCGGTCAGTTGTAGAGGTCTGTATGTGCTACTTGACTGCATCTAAGTTATTTGGTGGGAGATGGATGCTGACAGTGGTGAGTTTCACAGACTCACAAAATGGTTTGTATGAAGGTGAAAGTTTCTGTTTCTGCATTAACTAACTTGTGTATTTCAAACACTGACAGATGAAAGTCTATGCAAACATCCAGCTACAACACCTATTCTGCTCAGTTTCCTTCCCATCCGTGTCATGGCATGCTAATTTATTACATATGGGTTAAGTGCTAAAGTGAGCAGTAACTTTCTTGGATGAAAACTTTAGTTTTTTGATTCAGAAACTAGTAACTGAAAAGGTTACAAAGCATCAGACTTTAATACCACAACTTTGTCACACAGAGCTAAAAAGTGCTTTACTGAAACAGATTCATTATGCCTCACAAAACCTTTCACCTATGTATTACAGAATGATTGATGAAAGTTGATTGATGAACTAATCAGTTTTTGAAGCATAACAAATGTTATACTTTTGAAATGCAAGTTCAGAGCGCTATAGTCCCAATTTTACTTTCAGGGAACACAAGAATTGGCATATGGAAGATGAGAACACGAGGCTCACATTTTTCACTGTATGCCATGCATTTTTACACGACTTTTAATTACTATAGGCCTTACAGGGCATCAAAAATAATGCACCACTCAGCCACAGTGCAAGTTTTGTTTGTTAGTGATACTCTTTTCCCTCACAAATCAAACCACCTATATTGGGAGGAAAGACAGAGATTGGCAGAAAAGGGAGTGTTACCACCCCTGATTTATCATACAGAAACCATGGCATGAATCTGACAAAGTACATAACGTTATGGAAGAAGTTGATAGTTTACTGAATGAATTCTAGTAAAAATTTTAGGGTCTCCTCGTGTTCTGCCATAAGCACAAGGCACATCACTTAAGCTGAAACACCGTGGGCTCTATCTTGAAGAGCTGTGAAGACCGAGGTGTGTGCCCTGGTGCCAGCAGCTGCTCACCACCGGCAGCACAGCTGCTTAAAATGAAGAATGTAAATACAACGACCCTCCTGAGAGCGGGGCGGCGGCGGCTCCTCGGGAAGAACCTCCAGAGCCATTCCTGCTCTCTTTAGACTCATAGAACCGTTAGGGTTGGAAAGGACTTTAAGCTCATCTAGTTCCAACCCCCCTGCCATAAGCAGGGCCTTTCCCCCAGATCTGACTCGCAAACCGCCTTCCCTCCCCCTCAGCCAGCCCGCAAGAGCTCAGCGATGTCCTTACAGCCCCCAGCGCCCGGACCGCGGGTTCGGTAACAGCCATGCCTGCCCCGAGGGGAAAAGCGCGGGCCTAGCGGTCCGGAGCTCCCCGTGAGTCCTCTAATCGCTCCGAGCCTTTGACCCCCGCTGCGGTGCCTCGTTCACCGGACCGCTGCCATCGGTTACCGCGGGAATGCAGACACAGTCTGCAGCCGTTCAGTGGGAGATGGAGAAGAGAACTCAAAGCCCACGGAGGACCCGCCGCCGGTCACCACACACACAGCACGGTACCAACCCCTCCGTCAACCCCACCGGAGGTGAAGGCGGGGCCGTTCACACGGGTGGGGAGCGGCAGACGAAGTCTCGCGAGAGCAGGCGAGAACTGCCGCCGCCGCCGCGCTCCTCCCTCTGCCGGTACCGGAGCGTGAGGCCTTGGCCGCGGTCGGGGTAGCTGTGGCCGTGCCGGCCGGGCGGTGGTAGCGGCGGGGAGGCGGCGGTTGTGGCGGAGCGGTCGGGGCCCGGCCTCGGCTTAGTAGGCGCTGAGGCAAGATGCCTGGCGGCCGGGTGTGCGCTGCCTGCGGCTGCTCGGAGATCGAGGTGGACGCGGCGCGCGGGGATGCGGTGTGCACGGGCTGCGGCTCGGTGCTGGAAGACAACATCATCGTCTCCGAGGTGCAGTTCGTGGAGAACAGCGGCGGCGGCTCCTCCGCCGTGGGACAGTTCGTGTCGTTGGACGGTGAGAGCCGGCGGGGCGGGGTGGGGAGCACGTGTACCGGGTAAGGGGGTGCGTGGGGAGAGGGTGGGGGGCAACGTGTGGAGAGGGGATGTTAGGGATAGGGGACAGTGCATGAGGGACAGGGGACAGTGCATGAGGGAATGGGATGCTGTAAGGGGTATGAAGGACAGGGACAGTGCAGCGGGGTGAAGGTGCTGTCGGCTGTTAGGGGCAGGGACGGCGCAAGAAGGTGCTGAGCCGGAGGGTGGGGTTATGGGGATGGTGCATGGGGGTAGGGATAGTGCATAGGGAAAAAGGTGCTGTGTGAAGGGGTTGGTGCACGGGGGATAGGGTGCTGTGCAAAGGTGTGTGGGGGACAGGAGCGTTGTGCGGAGGAGTGTCGGGGATGGTGGAACTAAGTTCCTTTAAGGGACCTTTTGTGCGTGTGGGATAGTGCTGCACGAAGGGGAAATGGGGCAGTCAGTGGATGGTAGGGGAGGACAGTGTGCTGTGCAAGGTGAGGCAGAAGTTGGGTTGGGAGGAGTCTGGGATGAATGGGGAAAAAGATGGGAGAGATGTTGTAGGTGATGGGAGGAGGTGCATGAGGGACTGGAGCTCTGCCTGGTTGGGGGGGGTATATGAGAGAAGGCTTGGGGCTCTGTATGGAAAGACTGGGGAAATACATGAAATTATTTGGAGTGGAGGCCAGAAGAGCAGGGTATGTGGAGGCACAGGGGTGGTGTGGTGGAGAAGGAGGCTGGAAGGGTCAAGAGGCTTCTTCTGTAAATAGGTAGGTAGTGGTGTTGGTGTGAATGCCCTGAAGGATAAGGCCTGGGTGCCTGGAAGAAGGCCATGTAAAGTAGGCATTGGGTTTAGAAGGTGAGAGAAGGAAAACTGATGTGGGCACTGTATATAAGGAGAAAGAAGCATAAGAAATAAATAGGGGAAGGAATGTAATGAGGGGGACTGATGGATTGTATGGCTGTGGTGAAGACAGAAGAGTTGTGGTGGGGAGGGCAGCACTTGATGTTCAAGTTCAAAAGTTTATTGTAGACTAGGCTTTATCTGATGCTATTCGTGTCTTCCAACTCAAGGTGCTGGTGTTTGGGATTTTTTTTATAGCTTATGAGCAGCTCTTGTAGCCTCCACATCACCACAGGGAAAAGTGAAGGGTACTTTTTTAAGGGCTTGTACTGCTTTTTGCCTCCCACCCAAAATTATGCGGGACAGATGGCATGCAAGCTAGTGTACATTTTGGGATGCCTTTACCCTGAAAAAAAAAAAAAAGGCAAAGTAAAAGAGAGAACTGCACCATCACTCAGGCTTTTTCTTCTTCTAGATGAATTGCACAGTACTTTCCTAAGTTCCTTTAAGGAGCCTTTCCCTTCTGTACAAGTCCTGAGATGCTGCTGTTGGCAAATGTTGGTTTTTTATAGATAGTGCATTAATTCTTGGATTTTGTATAGTTAGATAGTTGCCTTACTATACAAAAACCAATTCTAGCACCCATGGGGACAGATAAGCTCAGTGGGGATAGGTAGGGGGGTAGAAGTGGAAATGGGAGCACACTCTAGCGTGCTTATGGTGGCTTTATCTGGCTGCACAAAGTGTGGTTGCAGGGGCTTCACCATATGTGAAAATCTTCCTACTGTGATCTTCTAGCAAGTCCCCATTTGCATTAGTGTATGTATTTCGGTGAAGTGTTGTTTGTGGAAACAATAGAGAAGGACTTTCAAAACAACACTTTGTAAATTTACTTGTAAATTACTGCAAGGGCCAGTGTGGGTACTGTTTCACAGTAAACATTTGAAGGAAGTTTGGATGTGGGTGGTTTGTGCTGGTGTAGTTCTTTATGTTCAAAAACAGATGCTTCTGTTGTAAATAATTTTTTTTGCTTGACTTTAACTGAGTGATGCCAGCCAATTTGAAAAGATGTATTTGTGCTGCTGTAACAGTGTCTTCATGATATGTGCTTGTCCATTATGCTTGTATGACACTGATTTAAGTCCTTGGGAATGGGGAGAAAAGTCCCTTCTTGTGTAAGCAAGGCAGAATTTGTATCTGAATGTTGCACTGGCTAGAGAATTTCCGGCAGAATTTATATTGTCAAAAAACATGTACTTGGCTGAAAGCAACATTTTCTGATAAGCCATACTTTTCAGTGACTTCTGATTGTCTAAGCAGGTTCCCATCAAAGTTAACTCTTTTTAACACCTTTTCCTGTCCTCTGTTAGCTCTTCAGGTCTATGGCTCTGGGGAAACCCCTGGGTATGAAATACCTTGGGCTCAAGCTCCTCGGACTGCAGTCTGGTGATCACAGTCAGCCCTAATGTGTGGAGTGTTTGCAGTGTCAGAGGAGCTCGGGCTGCTGTTTCTGAGACCATTGCTGTTGGTCAGTAGGGCTGTGTGACTCGGAGACCGTTGTCTACATTTTGCAAAGTATGAGGGCTGTCAGGTTCTCTGTTGCACGGCTGGGAGTTGAATAGGAGTCTTGGTGTCTGTGGAGTTCAGAGCCCCTGGATGTGCAACAAGATTCCCAAACTGTCCCAAGATACACAAGGGCTTCTGTTTGTGTGTTTATATATGTCAAATAGTTATAGATACCTTTCTTTGTAATTTAATCCTCATAAAGAAGCAGAAGAGAATGGAAAGCACTGAGGTCAACTGGTACTGACTTCTCTTTGGTACATATAGCAGAATATGTTATTTTCCCAAGCAGCTTGTTAAGGATGCAGAATCTTGCATTTGTTTGTTGAAGGAGGAAGAAAGTCCTGTGCTTTTCTATTTTAATACAAAGTTGCCTGTCTAGGGCATGCCAAATCCTTGCTAGTAAGCCCAGCAACTGCACTATAAACCATGGGAAATCCCTTCTTTTGTTCCTTCAGGGCTGGAGGAAGGTGTAAGGTCACAGTTAAGTGTTCCCAGGCAGTATTTACATTTAGCTATCAATGTATCTAGCATAGGAAGACACAGTCTCACCACTGATCCCTTTCGTTCAGAAGTTTGGTATAGCCAATGTTTTCCGAAGCAGGTGTGTGAGTCTGTTTCTTTCCATTGTTTTGACAGTTCTAACAGCTGAGCATTGGTGTGCTGAGAAAGCATGGCTTGCACGTGAAAGTGAGTGAGAGGCTTCGCTTTGCTGATGTATGAAAGTCTGAGGAAATGCAAGCTGGTTCAGTCTGTTGGGCAAGGGACAGAAGCAGTGAAGAACAGAACAGGAGGCTGTAGAGGGTAAATTTGGGTGAAGTATTTTTTTGGCAAAGTGGCGTGCCTTGCAGATCTGTTGGAGCTTTCTAAAGAGGTCAAAGTGGACAAAACAGACTGTTGGATTTGTGAAGGGAGGTCGGCAAGATCCTTCACGATAAGCTTTTGAAGAATGTGGGCTGTTGTGGATAAGAGAAGGTCCTTACAGAACAGAGTAACTACTCAAATTATATGAAAATAGAATAGAAATAAATAATAAGCCTCCTTCAGGAGTAGCCAGTAAAGCTCCATAGTGTCAGGGCTGATGATCTGCAAAACAGATGAATGGTGAGTTAATGAGGTTTGCTGGTAATATTATTTGGGATAGTAAATCATAGAATCATAGAATAGTTAGGGTTGGAAAGGACTTTGAGATCATCTGTAAATGTAGAAGGACCTGTTGCTTTTAGTACCTGGGTAGTAGGGTAGCAGATCGGATTGAGTGGGGCAGTGAGAGTTAGGATTGTTCATTTCTTCCACATGTGGGATGGCAGCATCTGGTCTGGCTAGTACAATTAAGGGAGGAGGTCACTAGGTCTTAATGGATAGCTCTGTAAAAATGTTTAGCTCAATGTTCATTCACAGTACAAAAAAGCAGAGCAGGAAGGAAAATATTAGAAGTTATCAGGAAAAGAATATGACAGCATATACACACAGTATTACATATGCACAGCACTATCTGAAACTTAAATACTGTGTGCAGTTCTGATGTGTTTTTGTCTTGTGTCTTCTCAAGAAAACCTCTAACAGTACTGGAAAAGACACACCTAGGAAGATGGGGTGATTAAAAGGAAGGCTTTGCGAAGAGCTTCTGTTAGAATGACTGAATAGATTCAGATGATTGAATGGGAACATAGTAGAGGTCTGTCAATACCGTATGAACTATTGTTCAGTATCACATAATGCAAAAACTAGGGAGTGCTGAGAAATTTAGCAGGTAGCTTATTTTAAAAGTAGCAAGTAGGAGGTTCAGAAGCGTTTGGGTTTTGTGTGTTTGGTTTGGTTTGTTTTCATAAAAGACATTTAGTTAAATTGTGAATCTGAAGTTGTAGGTGTTAAAAGTTTGTTTGTGTCAGTTAGAAAATGATTGGGCAAGCAGAATAAAAATGTGTCATGGCCCCTAAAAAAAAAAAAAAAAAGAAAAAGCTGGTATTTCTAGGTCAGGAAATTCTTGAGCCACAAATCTCTAGACCCTAGGAGATAATGAGAAAACTGTTGTAACAAGCTTTCCTCCTGTGTGTAGTGTTCACTTGTAGCCATGTATGTTAACGGACTTTACTGTTCAGAGGTAGCACACTAGACTAGCTAGCTTTCTGATCTGACTTGGCACAGCTGTTCTTGAGTCTTTGGGGGTGATCATGTTAATTGAGCTCTGCAAAGATGCTTTTGAGGGTTTTGACCTTTCTTTTAAAACTGGTCCAAGACTTGGTGAGCTATAGTTTTACAGCATAAAGTGTAGGTGTCCTTGGGTATTAATACTGCTTTTTTTGTTTGTTTGAGGGTTTGTTGTTTTGTGGTTTTCTCTCTTTTTTTTTTTTTTTTTGACTTGTGTTTTAAAAGTTGTGACCAGAACATTCCTCTGACTTTGACAGTTATGTAGATATGTTCTCCCTTGAAAATGCTTCGTTAATTCTTCTGTTCTCCTTGTGAGAAGTAGACGGTAGAGATACTTACAATTGTGAGAGTCTGTGATAAGTTGTCCAGAAATCCAGACTGCAAGGAAAAGTTTTATTTAGAATAAGGTTTATGAAGTTGCATATGCAGTAGTTTGTAATAAGAACCATAAAATCTTTCTTGGTGGTACTTGGGGCATAAAAAAGGAGACGGTGTACTTTATATAAGTACACAAAATGAGAGCTAAGCCATCCCAGGCCTGATGAGACCCTCTTTAGACATGGGCATAATCTGTTTGTCTCAGCATAGTAACACCAGTGCTTTTCATTGCCATGGTCTTGATGGAAATGGAGGGATACATTTGTAGGATACTTTAATCCCAAAGTTCATTTAGTGCTATCTGTCTCTGGGAGTGGTAAGTAATCTTTTGTGAGGTACCTGTCATTTTGCTGGGTCATAAACTGATAAGTTCACTAGCAAGGGAATACACTCTTCATGCTCTAGAAGGGGGCTACTGTTTATCTTTCTGTTGATTTTCTGAGAGGGAAGTTCTCACAAAGCACAAGTTAGCAGATGCTTTGATAGGCCTTATTACAATTAGTTGTAATTGTTAATTCTGTTGCAAGTGGTTGCAGTTAGGTAGGAACCCAGTCTCAAGACTTAACCGTAGCTGTGTTGTTTTCTTGAAGCTTGTGAAGGCCAGATGTTGAAATTGAGTTTCTTTCTGAGCTTGACTGATTTGATGCTGGGTAAGTTGGGTACTAGTGGAAAAGGGTTGTTGTGCATGTTTGAGCTCCAAGGGCCTCTATTAATTGCACAGAAAATGTTTGAGGTATGTGCTTTTCCTAGTTGAGTCTAGTTTTACAGAACAACTATCCACCTTATAATTGATAGCCTGTTCAGAGTGTCTCAAACTAGCCAAAAGAGGTTGTTCTCTGTGGTTACTTGTAAAATTTGGAGAAGGTTTGAATTCAAATTCCTCTTTCTGTAATTGGAATGGATGCATTTTTCTTTTTTTCTTCACTCCTCTATCGGTCATAAGATGTGAATGCATATCAGCATGAAATACAGCACTACAGAGTTTAAGAGTGAGCTAGGTTTCTCCTTGTCCATTATACTGTAATTGCATCCTGGAAGACAGCTCCGCAGAGCCCTTCACCAGCCTGCACTGGTTTGATGGCTGATGCTTTTGTAGAATGGCATGTTGTGAGTCATGTGCCATGTTTGAAGGCAGTGAGTTCTCTGATCACTCTTCTAGTGTGTCTAGGAGGGAGTCCCCTGTCTTGTGGTAGTGAGAGAAAATGTTTTCAGAGATTTTTTTCCCTAAGGCTGACAGGAATAAAAAAACAAGTACAAAGCTGAAGAGAATGAGAGGAAGAAAGCTGAACATTGATAGTCCAGATCTCTCTTTGGGCTTAAAGAAGCTTTAAAAGTGGAGTCTAGGGCTTCTGTCACTAATCAAAGGAGAAGAGAACAGTCCCACCTGAGAAAGCTGATGTGCAGGTAACGCAGCAGCAAGCTGGAAGACAAAACTGAGAAACTGCAGAATGAGAAAAGGGCACCGCAAAGCGGACTGAGCTTGTGATCCTGAAACATTCAATATCTGGGGAAACTTGGCTTCTTTTGTTCCAGAAATTGCCTTTAAATGCTTGGTAGTAAGTAGAGAAAACCAGCATCCAATAAGCTTCTTGGGCACAAACCATGAATCAGTCCAGAAACCTGTCCTTTAGAAGTGTTGGTGATCTTTGTCTGCAGTTGGGTGGCAGGAGAGCTGCCTGCTTTGCCAGCCACTGCTGGCACTTGCTGTCCACAACCTGCTTCCCCTCTGGGGCTCTCCCTACCATGCCCAGGAGGCCCCTGTGGACATCCACCCTTGCCCCAATGACTCCACAGAAGGGCTGGTCTCCAGCTCCCCACAGCCCTGCTGAGCCAGGCCCTTGTCCTGTCTGGCTTCAGCCCATGCCTGTGACCTTGCCTGGCCATCCCAGTGCTGTGTCTTGTTTCCCCTTGCTGGGCCTGATCCTGATCCCCACATGTAAGCTGATGTCTTGCTTGGCCTCAGGCCATCTCTGGATGCACAGAGGTGCCTGGTGCCCTGGGTTGTTGCTGCCCCTGTCCTCCTACAGAGTTCAGAGGCACATTTCTGGTGAGAATTTAAATCAGAATTATTTTTGAGAAGTTTTTAGCTAGCTCTTACTTTGCGAATGTCTTCCCCAACAAGCTGCCTACTTTTACAGAAGAGAAAGAAACCTTGTAGTTTTGAGACCTCTGTCCCTCTTGGGTTTGTCTCAGAGTGGGCAGAGTGAGGAGGGGGGCAGGCACTGCTGCAGTGTGTGCATTTGACCCAGGGAAAACAGGATAAAAAGGAGGTTAGCATAGTGAAATGCAGCCCCCGTCTTCTGAGGCAACAGGACTGTGGGGTGGGAAAGATGAGTTCTTGGAGCTAGGGGCATTATCAGCTCCAAATAAGACTTACAGAACACTTCATCCTTAAATACACATCCCAGCCTCAGTAGGAGTGTTATGGAGTGGTTATAGCCTGGTCACTGAAGTGGGATTCTTGCACTGCAGGATGTACCCTGCCTTTGGGGTCTGAGGTCAGTGAACATCATTGATATCTCTGTGTGAGACTGAGCAGCATGACTGTCTTGAAATAGGTTTACTGTTTTGTGGTTGATTGCTTGGAATTTCTATTTCTTTTGGGGGTTTTTGATAAAAAAAAAGGTAACAAACTATGTTAAAAATGTATAATCTCTTCTTTAAATGCTAAGCTGGCATTTACAAGAACAGGTGTGAATTAGTCTTTTTAACTTATGCTTACTTAGTGTCTAAGCCAGGAGGTTTTAGGATGGTGACAAATAGAAGTGGGAGGCTGCAATGGGCTTTGACAGCATTAGTGCAACTTCACCATCAAGTTAGGATCATGTATAGCTCTTGAACAGCATAAGTACATTAAGACTCTCCATCTCCAAATGTACCTGAGTTTGCAAGATACTGATTTGCGACTGCTGGGAAGAATGTTGCCTGTGAAAAGATACCTGCTTACCTTTGTTCATAGGGAGAATGGAAAGTTGTGAACTAGTAGCCCTTAACACACCAACAAGTGTTTGTAGAACTTCTAGTGAGAAGGCTGCACAACATTTGTCAGTAGGCTGTTTCAGATATTAGAATATCAAGGAAGTTTCTTTCTGCTAATACAATTTTATTGTTGCAAGTGAATTATAAGCTACTTGCTACAGTGACCGTTTACAGTGCTATAAAGGATGAGTATGTTCTCCTGCTCTGAAGGGTCCTTTGATAAATTTAATGTATCTTATTAGTGAAGCTGTGGTATGCTCAATTTTTCAGGTATGCTTATGGAAGCTTACCAGAATATTTTGTAAATACTGTGTAAATCTTGAAAGGTTTTTTTTTTGTTGTTTGTTTTCACATTGAGGAGTGTGAGTTCCATGACCTCAAGTGCAGAACTTGACTGAGTTTGCCTTCATCTAAGTATTTCAGTCTTACTGGGGTTTGTGGAAATGTAAAGTTATGGTCAGCAAACTGGAAAGAGGAGGACTAGATACAGGGAGAAAAAAGCTTAGTAAAATTTAAGCTAAGATTACTAGCTTTTCATCTCCTATGCCTGTTTCCCTCTAGAGCTTTGTTAAGATGTACCTGTCACAGTCAGTGCTAGCGAAACAGTTGGTGAAGATGAACTGTGTGTTTGTATCATGTTCCGTAGTTTTTGTGTGGCCAGTTCATATGTACAATAAGGATTCTCCTGTATTTTTTCAATATTAAAATGGAAGGAGTAGTGGTTTTGTTTTTAATTGGTAGTTGGTAATTGCCTTCCATTACCTTCAAAGGGGGCTACAAGAAATCTTGTGAGGGACTTTTTACAAGGCCAGGTTAGATGAGGCTTTGAGCAACCTGGTCTAGTGGAAGTTGTCCTTTCCCATGGCATCAGGATTGGAACTAGATCATCTTTTAAGGTCAGTTCCAATCCTAACTACTTTATGATTCTGTGAATTGGTTTCCATGTATGATATGTTACTAGACCAAATCCTGACTTCAAACATTTATTATAGTGCAGCTTTGAACAATCCTGAGTGTGTTCTCCCAGTAATACATAACGCTAAACTTGAAATGAAAACCCTGGGTAGTGAAAAATGAAAATAATGGTAATATTGGCAAATTTCCTCTTACTTGGGCTTTAGATTTCTAGAATGACACTAATTCATGGTTAATTTTTAGTTATGTAGAGTGGTCATGATGTAATTTGCAACACTGACTGAAGTATGGATATGCTGGATTTGCAGACCTTTTGTGGGAAATCCTGGACTGTTTACCTGTTTTGCTTTGTGCTGCTTTTTCTCTTTACAAAACTAATTTATAATCATGTTGTGTTGGGAAGGAAGAGGGGAAACTTGCATCTATTTCATGCAAAAAAAAAAAAAAGTTTTAGTGAAATAAACTGAATGGATTTTTGCTTCTTTTCTCTAATCCTCCAGGTGGCAATCTTGCATCAGAGTTAAGGGTATAGCATTTTTTTCTGGCCTTGAGTCTTACACGCTGTGCTTGTGGTGGCAACAAATTCCTGCTTGAAGTGCTGCAGTATGCTGCTGTCAGTTGTGAAAATGCAGAATCGTGCACGTAACTTGGATGTGAGCAGTTGGATGTAACTTTCATAGACTTATGCAGTCGTAAACTCAGGCATGGTGGACGCAACAGTATATTTATCTCTTTGATTGGTAGTTATGAAAAGAAGCCCAGAGGTAGCTAGCTATGATGGAATAGATTAAAAGTTTGCCTATGTAAATTTATTCAGCAGTACCATTTCAGCAGGCTGTAGTGTGTGCAGATCTGTTAGTGTCCCTGTAAAAATGGCTGAGAATTATTTCAGTTGCAGACTTTGGTAGTTTTGTGTGTTCAAAAAACTTTAATTACATCATTTTGCTATTGTAGGCATGAGTTGAAATGGCACATTAACTTATTCTCCTTTCGACTTTTATGATCTAATTTAAGTAGGGAGCTCATTCATGTTTTATATTAGATTATTTGGTCTACCCTGATTATGAAACCGTTGGTGTGATGCAAGTGTGCAGTATCAGACCCAGATTTTATGCTGGATCCGTAAATATGTGGGTTTTAAATTGAACGGTTTTCTCCTGCCTTCTCCTGAAGAAAGAGCTGGTGTTTTTTGGTTTTAATTTCATAGGGAAGGATTGTGTTAGAACTGATGCTGTCAAATAGCAGATACGCTTCATTTCAGGTTGCAAGCTGCTTCATTCCCTGTCTTCACTTGCTCATTTATCTAGAAGAAACAAAATCCATAATGCTGGGACTGAATCTGTTTCTTTTCCAGGTGTTGAATCTGAAACTCAGCATGTCACTAGCTCTCAGGAAAGTGCCCTTTAAGCTGCAGATGCCCCAGTGGCTGCCCTTTGCCTCCTCAGTATGGAGGGATAAGTGCTGTTCCTGCTATCTGTTGTTTACTTGTTGCCGTTGAAGGTTGTCACAGACTTCAAGCTTTGCTTGCTCCTTTTACTGCTTGAAGAACGTTTTTGTAGAGAAGCAGGTGATGTGACTTCTTACTTCATTAGTGAGTCAGTGGAGCAACACAGGAACAGCCCAGGTGCCTGGGTCTGACCCAGACTGTGCTGCAAGGAGCAGATGTGGGAATGCAAGAAGGGCCAGTCACAGTAGTTGACTAGCACTTGAGTAATGTGTGGTTACATGCTGGCTCTGTACCCATGTAAGCTTTGACTGAGTATCACCAAGTTTCCAGGTATATGATCTGATCCCTTCTTTTGGTGTGTTGGGGCACACTGGGAGGACCACAGAATGTTCAGTAGCTGTGTGTTTGTGCTGTTAATACATCTCTCCACACCTTCTGTTGTCCAAAATTTCATGTAATTATCAGAAGGTAACTTGAAAATGAGACTTCAGTTTTGCAAAGCTGAGATGAGTTAGTTTCTAAAAATAGTCAGCAGATAACAATGTACCTTGGGAGGCAGCACCTCATGAAGGAGGATATTTGGGCTGGCTTAGGGAAATGTTAGTGTTAGTGTTGAAGATTTGGCAGGCAGCACTTGAAGACACCAAACACTTCCCGGATATATTTTTGTATATCTTGAAAGCTGAATGTGAAAAGCCCAAAGCCTCTTTATTTCACATTTGAAGTTGTAGAGGGAAAAGCGGAAAAGGTCAAGAAATGTAAAAATTTCACTTAAGCTGGGATGTTAATTTGGTTGTGCCTAGTGATTGCTGTTCCTTTCCTTTGTACTTTTAAATTATGAGCTTTGTAGCGATTTTTGTTTTTGTAGGAAATAGATGACTTCACAGGTTTTTTGAATACTTTGGGTTTTTTATTACCCAGCTGAACAGTTACATTAATGAGTTTGGTTTGCATTCTGCTTCTAAAGATTAACGTTGGTGGTAGGACTTCATAGTCAATGGCAACAGTAGTTTGCAGTTCTGAGCGTAAGAGCTCAACAGACCAATTTTCTGTCAGTTTTCAAAGCCAAATGCTAATTAAAGATGTACAGTCTTTCCAGTTAACTCACTGAGAAATGGGTACATCAATTCTGATAGCAAAATTTGTCTTTTGGATAGCTCCACTAGTGTCTGCTGTAGACTCCACAGCTTGGAGAGAAATCACTTTTATGTAACTTTTATGTACAGTATTATATTGATGTCCAATGAAAAGAATCTTAACAAAACCACTGAAATGTCAGCTTAATTTTATGTTGTTTGCATTCCTTCTGGATTTTTGTTTCTGAGTAAGTTAAATTAATTTGTTAATAGTATTATTTTCCACCACTGTAAGATTGTTTTTGCAAGTTTTTTAGTAGTAACAGGGAAACTTGTGAAAGAGTATCATAGCTCTTTTGGCAACGGTAGTCATAGAGTCATAGAATAGTTAGGGTTGGAAAGGACCTTAAGATCATCTCGTTCCAACCCCCCTGCAATGGGCAAGGATGCTGCACACTAAACCATGTCACCCAAGGCTTCCTCCAACCTGGCCTTGAACACCACCGGGGATGGAGCATTCACAACCTCTCTAGTCCAACAGAGTTCTGTATTTTTGTGTATTCGAAGATAGATGGGGTTGAAAAGTGAAGCCTTTGTGCACAGGAGGGGGCAACAGTGCTTTTGACTCAAGGATAAGCCTGCTACCTCCAGCCTGCCCTGCTCTGTGTTTCTGCTCTTGTCCTGCAGTTTATGGCCTCCTATACTGTACTGATGCTTGAGTGTGTGCTCTCCAGCTGCAAATCAGACAAGTGAGGTAGCCTGTGATAAAACATATTAAAACAATGAAAAAATGAGGGTAGGAGGCAGAGTTTCAGCAAGTTAGATTTGCTACTGAAGAAAAGCAGCATAAACCTATTGCCACTATTGATATATATATTCCCTCCCTCCTCTCTTCTCCCAGGTAAACCATTCTTATTAGATGTATACCAAAAATGTTATGTGTGCTAGGGTAGTTTGGTAACCTATCTCTGTTTTGCACCATTGGTTGGTTTTGGAGCATTGTGGCAGTAAGAGATGTACCTATAAGAATGCAAGGAGACGCTGCTGTCTATAAATGCTGTATATAAATAACCAGTGAGGAGGTTGCTATTGAATGTTTTTCATTTCTAACTAGGATGTTGAGCTAAAGTACTTAAGCTGTGGGGCATATATGGGAGAGCTTTTCATGCTTGTTTATTGAAAGGATATGTTAATGAAATGAAGTTGGTTTCTGTTGTGGATAGCAGTAGAAACTCAATTTAAAAGTTGTATGGAAAATTAAGCTGTGAAGGCTGATAGACACTAATTCTGCAGGAATATTAGCTTTTCTGTTTGTGGGGGTTTTTTTGTTAATTTGTTTTTTTCCCTCAACATGGTCTGTGCATTAGATGCAGCTGAAAGGAGACTCGAGAGTCCAGTAAGAGTGAACAATTTAGATCACAGTTTCTCATCACTTGTACCTGTGTCCTGGTCTTTGCTGGGATGGACTTAATTTTCTTCCTAGTAGCTGGTGCAGTGCTGTGTTTTCAGCTTTGAGAACAGTGCTGATAGCACACCAATGTTTTAGTTGTTGCTAAGTAATGCATACCCTGGTCAAGGACTTTTCAGTCCTCTCATGCTCTGCAGTGAGGAGAGGCACAGGAAGCTGTAAGGGAGCAGAGATGGGAAACCTGACCCGAATTAGTCAAAGGGACACTTTGCTGTGTGATTCTATCCCAATGACATTCTAGTTTGTTCTAGAGAACTGGTAAAAGATAGGAAAACATAGCTACAAGAAACTGAGAAAAACTGTAGGTAGGCATCATAGGCAACAAGATGACTTTTCTTCTGACTCTGAAGAGCAGACTACTTGAATTAAGTAGAAGTCCAACTACGAACAAATTGCTTTTTTTCAATCCTGTGCAATATAGCTTTTTAACCTCATTTGCTCTTAAGCCAATATGTTCAGATATCCTGCTTGAGGTGGCCTGATTGTTTTTTAAAAAACCCTTTCTGCTATAGTGAGAGACTATTTCTGTCCTTGGTAGTTT
Source organism: Loriculus beryllinus (assembly GCA_039877255.1). NCBI lineage: Eukaryota > Metazoa > Chordata > Aves > Psittaciformes > Psittacidae > Loriculus > Loriculus beryllinus. The sequence goes on along the minus strand of JBCJKH010040451.1, from coordinate 8,775 downwards.
AATTCCCTGTTCTGCAGGATTGGTTTGCATGAGTAGTTCCATTGACTTCTTAGCAAACTCTGCATTCAGGCTCCTCAGCATTGGCACGGATGCAAAAACCAACATCTAGTTGATGCTGATTTACAACCTGGACTTATTTTAGTCCCCAACCTCTCAGGATGTATAAGTAGCAGTTCCATACTTGCGGTTTTTGTAGCCTAAGTATTGCTGTGGGTGTGCCTAATGTTGGTCTGAAGTGTTATGTCTGTAGTGTCCAACACAGTCATCATTGAATGCTAAATGTTTATGTTCCATAGTGTCAGTAGTTAACTATTGAAATATGTATTGAGCATTCTTCAGACAAAAAAAAATAATATAAACTAAGCAATTGTTTCATCTTTTATTTTAAGAAGTATTTTAAAATATTGATTTTCATGTTCTGTCTACAATAGAGATTGTGACATTTTTGTACTTTCATTTGGAGCTGAGATTGGGATGGTTTGTGGAGCCACATAAACCTTAAGGTATCCCAAGGAAGAAGTAAATTGCACAGGATTATCATATTCATTGTTGTAAGCCCTTCAAGCACTTCTGTTGCCCATATTAATGTAATTTGGCATGTTGTAAATTCCACAGGTACTGACTGTAGTGACACAGTAAGTTTTCTTTTAATATTTTAATTCAGTTATTGCATTTGACATATCTGGGTTGTTTTGGTGTCTTTTTTTATCCTAATAGGTGCAGGCAAAACACCAACTTTAGGAGGAGGATTCCATGCCAATCTGGGGAAGGAGTCACGAGCACAAACTCTGCAGAATGGTATGTGCAAGCTTAGTTGTGTTGATATGACTTCTGTTTTTATTAATATGGTTCATTACAATAATTTTTTCGGTTTGAATGTGACCTCAAAACCTTGGCAGGTCACTTGTTACTCATTAGACAAGTGTGCCTTGTGCTGATTTTACATTGTGCTCTCATTTGGTTGTTATACCTGATTTATGAGGTCGGGTAGCTGGCTGACAAATGGTAATGGCACCTGATAATACTATTGTAGTTTAAAAGGACTTTTTCAAGGTTGGCATGCCCATTGCACCTTTTTATGTTATGTTAAGCGATTGTGGCTTTCTATTTTATCAGAGTTCTTGAAAAGCTTTATGCATGCTTATTTTTAAGTATACTTGTTCAAATGCTTTTGTTTATATGCACTATAAGCGTGAGATAATGCATATATTACGTATATGTGCACAGTTGGTGGTAATTGTGCTTATTATGTGACTGTTGAACAGAAGGGGGGGAAAAATGGAAAAAAGATTGTAGTGTTCATAGGGTATTTAAACATTTTCATTACATTTTAATTGAGAGCTACAGAATCTACACTCTTAAAGTGAGTGAATAAACCAAGCTTTTACTCCAGAAAGAGAATGTTCTTTTGAGTTGCTGTTACTCGTATTAATGGACAAGAGTTGTCATTTTTTGGCTAATTAATACTCTTGACTCCTGGGTGTGACAGTTGATGGACTGTCGTATCAAACACTTGGAAGCTGACATACTTAACCAAGGGACATGGATGGATTTTACTAACATGGTACTCTTTTTGGGGGTAGGATATTTTAGGTAAAGGTATTTTCCTAAATTAAAAACTTGTACTTGGAGCTCAAACACCACCTGCATAGGTATGCAAAGAATAAGATTGATCTGATCCTGTATCTCCATAGGTATAGAAAGGTTAAGATCGATCCGTGTTATTGAAATGTATCCAGACTGCTTTACTCAGCATTATTCACTGGATTTATATGCAGAAGGTTTTATTCAGCTGTTTGTACTGAGCAGTGTTGAGCTCTGCTTGCTGGGCAGAGTAAAGCTTGCACTTGCTGTGAGCTAGTTTCAGTGTCAGGTCCAAAGTTACTAACTTACAAGTTTTAAAAATGCCTATATAAAGTGTAACCTGTATAAGAAGTGGAATAAGCCCACTAGAATACCTTTTACAGTTAGTTAAGTTTGTCTTTGGATGAAGGCATTTTAATCAAAACTAATTTTATGTGAGCATTTAAAAACTAAATTGGCCTGTGGTGCATATGGACTGCCCAGTTCCTTGTCTTTAATTGTAGAAAAGTAAAATGTTGAGGAGAGAAAATTCTATCCCATTGCTTCTTGGAGTGCTTGAATCCTTCTAAAGCTCTTTCAGTTATGCTGAAAGGTAATCACAAATAAAGATATTGCAGGTGTTTTTCTGGGATCTAAACACGACTTCTTTCTTGGGGGACCGTTTGCTGGTGAATGTGTCTGAGCATCTTTCTTCCCCACAGCTTTTCTGTGTGGGACCCCCAGTCATGCACAGTGATTCTGACTTGGCTAAAGTCTATCAGTATCAATACAAGAAATGATGGTTGCTTAAAATCAATTTAAATGAAATTATCTCCCAAACAGTTTTGAAACAGGAAAATAATTTGGCTTTCATGTATACCTGTTTTTTTGTGGCTATCCTTATATATGAAAAAAGTATTTGGTCCTTCATTTTGTAGCCAACTCTCATTTGTCATGCTGCCAGTCTGTTTCTGGGAAAATTATTTCCAATAAGCTAAGTGATGTTCTTGCTCAGTCCCAGGCATTGAAAGCAGCAGATGATATTTCAGGTGGAGCAATTGGTGTTTGAATGTCTTTTCTTTCTGCTGCTGTATAATGAGCTAGTTGTCTGCTGCATTTAATCACAGTTTTGGTTTTACGTTGTTTTAATTGTAAATTGAGCTATGGCAGTGAACTTAGAAAATCTCACCCTGTCGCTGTGGGCCAATGATCATGGCTTGTTTTTTTTTTCCCTGAAATTATGTTAATATCCGTTGTGTTTAGACATGAAAATGCGGCAAAGTAAATGAAGTTACAGTATATATTTTAAAGAGAAAGTACAGGTTGTTCATTGAGTGAAACTGAGGTGCATCGATAGTTGATTGTTTTAAAAATGAACAGTTACCCTTGGAACACCATGCTATCTGATCAGAAAAAATGCTGAGCTGCTTATTTATTTATTTGCTGATTCTACTACGTTTGCATTTCTGAAGTTAACTGAGTTGCAAATGAACTACTGAAATTAGCATCCCGTTGGGATGCCAGTGTGGCACAGCTTGCTAGAACTATTCAGGAGACCTGTTCCTGCAGCCTGCTGGTGTCTCTTGCATCAAGGCTGCGTGCTACTTTCAGTACTGGAAGGACATGATTTTCCCCCATGTAGTGCTCTGTATGGGCTATTGCTGCAGGGAAAAACCAGGCTCTGGAAAGCAGGAACGGGTGGTAGATAGACTTCATCCCCAATGTATTCAAAAGCAGCTGAGAGCGTGTGTGTGGTCTGGGGATGCTGGCAGGTCTTGCACTGTGCCTGATCTGCTTGCCAGCAACCTGCAGGCTTGACATGATGTGAGGAAAAGTCCAGCAATGGAGCAGGGACTTGCTGGGTTTATTTTAAAGACAAAAAAAACCTCTCCCCCTGCTTTCCCTTCCCTCCCCTATGTAGTTTGGGCCAAATTCTTCCTTGCTGTAATGCCTTTTTCAGGGGAGGTGAAAAGGAGGTGATCTGTGCTCACTGTCTTATTTAATCAGTAGCAAAGCAGCTGGGGTTGGCTGAATACATGATGCTATTTTTTGAGGCTTTTAATGAAAGGATGTTTAGAGTTAGATGAAAACCAGTTTTTCATTAGAATTCCTAAGGTAATTGTACATTTTTTTTTCTGCATTCTGAAGTGAAGAAATGGAGAAATGAAATCTCTTAACAACTGCTCAACAGTTCTGGACTCTTCTACAAAATCATTATTTTGTGCATCAGTGTTTTTATGTGTGCGTGTATGCTCTAAACAAAGCCATGGACAAACCCTCAAGGTTTTATAGTTTCCAGCTTTGTGTAAGAATGTCCAATACACAGAACTAGTGTTCCTTATCACACCTGCCTTTGCTGTGTTTTTCCTTGCTGTTTATAATATGGTGGTGCATGGCAGTTCATAGTCTTGGTCTTCCTTTGCTTAACCAGCTGATGTTCATGGGTGTTCGTTTGGGAATTGGCTGCTTATAAAAGCTTGAATCTTGTTTATACTTGCTAAAATATTCATGCAGGAAAGACTAATCCTGTTGTATTTGTTCATAATCGGTTTGATTTTCAGCATGCAGTACTGTGCTAATTGAGAGTGCTAAGCTTAAGAAGTTCAACAAGCTCAGGGCCAAAAGATGTGTTGTATCTGTTCACATAGAGCTCACTCTTGTAGCAGAAACCTGTACACAGTCTTGATATGCAACCACCGGAGGTTGAAACACCTCTGATGTGAAGAGGTGTTTCAAACTTTGTTTTAAAGGGTTTGACAAAATAGCCAAATGGTACTGGTTTTGTGAGAATTATGAATAAAACACTACCTCAGAGAGGGGATGCTTTGACAAGACTTCTTCCTCTATTTGTCTCTTCAAAGTGTTACAGTATTGCCCAACTTTTATGGTTACTTACAGGGCTGAAATGCAGAGTTCTGTCTCTTTAAATCTCATTTTACAGCTCTGGGCTGCATTACATAATCTCTCTAAATAGCTGGTTTATTCTTGTTTCCTTGCAGGCAATCTGCTCTCACTTTATCCATGTCAGAGTCGTCGTTACAAGGGAGTTGTTCTTGACTTGAAGCTATTGAAAGCGTCAGAGTCTTCAGTGGCCAAAAACAAAAGGGAGTGGGGAAGGAAGGTCAATGGCATGATTATAACTTGAAAGCTACAGTTGCAGATACTCAGATTTGGTTTAAACTAAGTCTGAAGATTGCAGCTGCATCTGGCTTTATCCTATTTCTGAAGTCTTGTGCTGTGTTTTCAATAATTTCTTTAAATGAATGTGTTTTTACCTTAGTCCTTCTAAATACCAAAACATAGCTAACAGTATTTTAATGCTAAATGGGAAAACATTTCTGAAGATGTTCTCTAAAGCAATTTTTGACTGCTTACATTTAAACTGCTTGCTTAATTCTTTAACCTTCATGGTCATCACTAATTTCATAGCTGGTTTATTACAGGTGATCATAGTGCCAGAACTATACAGCATGAATTAGACTAGGAAAGCATATTATACATGTGAAGAATAGGAATATACAAAGAAGAGGAACAGAGGAACTGTTTTACAAAACAATGAGAAACTACTTTACAAAACTAAAACAAGGAAGGAGAGTATAGTAGAGTCCTAGAATAATGTAGATTGGAATGGAGCTCTGGACGTCCACAGAATGATGGCTTTGAAGTTGCATTAAGCTGCTCAGGGTCTAGTGCAGCTGAGCTTTGGGTATTCCTAAGGAAGGATATGACACGATCTCCCTGGATAACCTGTTCTGTAATGCTTGACCACCTTCATTGTGAAGAATTTTTTCCTTATATCTTCTTGTCCTTTTGCTGTGCATCTCTGACGATTCTGGCTTGATCTTCCTTCTGATGTCCCACTGAGTAGCTGAAGACACCAGTGAGATCTCCCCTGCTGCTTTCTCATCTTAAGACTGAGCAAGTTCAGCTCTCAATCTCACACCATGTGCTCCAGTCTCCTAATCATTTTAGCATCTCTCTGCTGGACTTGCTCCAGTAGTCAGTGTCTTGTCTTGTGCAGAGGAGTCCTGAACTGGGCAAAGTATAGTCTCACAAATGCTGAAGAGGGGATAATAATCACTTCCCTTGAAATGCTGGCTACATTCTTAATAATGCAACTCCAGGATGTGGTTAGCCTTTATCACTGCAGTTGGGTGCTGCCGTGTCATGTCCATCTTTCTTTTCGTGAGAAATCTAGATCCTCTTCTGCAAAGTTGCTCCCTAGCCAAACAGTCCCCTGCTGCAGTTCTTCTGTCCCAGGTGCAAAAAAATATTGCATTTACCTTGTTAAACTTCATGAGGGCTCTGCCAGCTCGTTTCTTTAGTATCTTAAAATACCTCTGAATAGTGGCTTTGCCCATTAACATATTGACCAATGTCCTGATGTAATGTTGTCTACAGGCTGGCAAAGGGAACCTCGTGTCCCATTGTCCATGTTGTTAATGGAAGCACTGGACAGTATTAACTTCAGTTTCAATCCCACTTGTAAATCTGGTTGAAGTGCTGACCACTACCCTTTGAATCTGGCCAGTTTTTAAGTCAACTCTCAGTTAACCTATCTATTCTGTATCTCCTCAATTTGGCTGCCAGGGAGAATGATGAAATGGAACGAGGGGAAGAGCACAAGTTACTGTTTACCTTGACTGCAGTGTGACCTTTATTGCAGTCAGGCATGATCTGCCCTTCTTAAGTCTGTGCTGGTAGTTCCCAGTAACCTTCTTTCTCTTTTGTGTCTGGAAAATGATTTCTGGGTAGATTTGTTCAGTAGCCTTCCAACAGGGTGGACCAACTCACCCCCAGTGTCCTACTTGCCCCCTGAAAGAAAAGCCTGATGCTTCCTGTCTTCTAGTCAAAGACAACATTCACAACCTGCCTGGGTATGTTCCTGTGTAACCTGCTCCAGGTGGCCCTGCCTTGGCAGGGGGTGTTGGACTTATATGATCTCCAGAGGTCTGTTCCAACCCTAATGATTCTGTGATCTGTCATTCCTACAACTTTTTAAAGATGGCAAAAATGCCTCTTACCTTACTCCCAGCTCCATTAGCATGCTCAGGTGTACCCCAGCCAGTCCAATTGACTTGTGGATGTAGCTTTTGTTGAAGTGTTTGGTCTTTCTCTACCATAGGTAATGCTTAATTTCTTCAAAACTCACATAGAGTGAGCTGTGAGACCTGAAAACAGACATTGCGATGGAAGACCGATTCATGAGCTGTTATAAAGACAAGCTGCCACACTTTCTGCCTGCTCAACTTCCAGCACATCCTGCACAGTATGGAGTGTTCTTTTGCTTTGGGGAGACTGTACTTGAAGACTGACCAGTCGTCGTGGCCCCTTTGGCCTTCATGGCAGTACCTCAGGGGGTCCTGTTAACCTGTTCTCTGAGCAAACTGAAGCCTGCCCTCTGAAATCCAGGCTTGTAATTATGCTACCTGTTTTCCTTGCACTCCTCAAGATCTGAAGCGTTATTATCTCAGGGGTTTTTGTAACTAAGCCTGCCATCAAACTGTAAATTCTCCACCACTTCTTCCTTTCTAGAGAATGGTGGATGTATCACAATGCTGTTCCTACTTGACCTATTCTGAATGTGCTCCAGAAGTCCATTGCTTATGCCCCACTATAATTCCCTTCCAGCAGATGCCAGTGTGCTTACAGCTCACCATGGGTACCAGGACATCTTTCATTTGTTTAAAGAAGGCTTTCTCTTCAAGATCAGGTGGTCTGTAGCAGATGCTCTTTACAGTGTTTCTTTTGGCTTCACATCTCATCCAGACTCATTAACTCCTTATTGGCCCATCATTTGTTTTTCAACAGAGCTTCACACATTCAGACTGTTCCTTTGTGTAAAACAAGTCCTCTGTCAGCTTCCCTGTCTGTCTTTTTTTGTGGACCTGTAAAGCATCCATCTCATGACTCCGGTTATGTGAGCTGTGCCATCATATCTGTCATCTCACCCTGAATTTGTAGTTTTGCAGCTGTGCATACACTTTGAATTATTCCACATTGTTTCCTTTGCTGGATGTAGTCTTTTCTTTGATTATTCATTCCATATCAGTTCCTATCTCTGGCTTCAGTTTCAATAATGAAACTTCTGGTCTCATCCTTTTTGCTTTCATTTCTGTTGGGGTAGAAGCTAGTCCTTGTCTCCACCTTCAGTGGAGTGGAAAATCCATGGGATTTTCTCTTGTCTTTGAACCGTTGCTTGAAGTTCTCTTTTTCTGGTTTTGTCTTGTATCCTCCTAAATTTTTTTGCTCAGTGAGACTTTGAAAGACTTCCTCTTCTAGCTAGACCACTGCTTCAGTTTTATTCTCTTTGATCTGCCTACTGTCTTCTCCTTTGAGTCCTTTGTTATCATTAACAACTTCTGTCTCATTCGTTTCATTGATCTTCCCATTTCATGTGTTAACTTTATCTCTCCTTGAAGGAGGATAAAGGGCATCTTCCACTTTATATTTTGGATAATCTTAACATGGTTTTTACCTGTGGGTGTGTTTTGTTGGAGGTTGGTTGTTGTTTCAAGTGTATCTTTTTCTTCATCAACATGCCTCTTCCATCTAGTCCCATGACATGGCTTGAGTGTTGGCTTATCATCCTGAAGTCCTTTCAGGGTCTCTGCACAGAGGCAGGCAGATTGAGGGTGTGATTCATTTAATCCGAAAGGAAGTGAAGTGACTCATTCTCTAAAGTCTATGTTTCTCTCCGCTCACTGAAGGGAAGTCTAGATTGACTAAACTCAGATGCTTGTCTCTAAAGATAAGTGACAAATTGTTGAATTAAGATGGCCAGAACTGAACTTCTGAATTGCATCTTACTGTTCTGTCCTTTTTCATGTTAACAAGTTCAAGCTTCTTCCAGTTGAGGTCACTCACAGCTTACCTCCTCTTGTCTTACAGCACAGCATCCCTCCTGGTTGGAGTACTTAAAGCTTTCCTGGTCTCCCTTATTCTGTTCCTGCTTTTGCTTAGCTAGAAAAGATACTTCTAAATTTTCTTAGAGCTGTTGGTTCAGTCTGTATGTGGACTCAGGATGATCTCAGTTGTTAGTTTTAATTTTGAAGATTGTCCTTGAAATCGAATAAATTAAAAAAAAATAAGGTCTTAGTTAAGAAGTTAAGAGAACTTCTGTTGTCTTAACTAATAACAGAAAATATTTATGTGTTGACAGGCCTGTTTATGACTCTGGAGTTGAGGATGTCTTTCATGATGCCTTTGCTC
>JBCJKH010040441.1:0-18566 GCA_039877255.1 Loriculus beryllinus | reverse complement strand
AAAAAGTCATCAAAAAGTAATATTTTACAGGTCACAGTTAACTTTTAATTAACCTAAAACCAAACCCTTCTGTAATTTAAGACACTAACCTGCACCTGTTTCTAACTGCTGTATTTTAATTAGGCTTCACAGCAAGCTCAACCTGCATTTCAGTCAGAAGAGGTTACTGCCATCTCAACTTTTGGATCTTAACACTGCAAAAAATGTTGTGTTCACTCCAAATAAAGTATATGACAATTCCTTTGCAGCAAAGCCTGCTCAGAATACATATGCCTCAAGAAAATTAGGGAACTCCTCCAGTAAAAGCGAGTCACTCAAATTTGTGAATGGAAAAGACATTTTAGATTCTTCTTTGTTAATGCTTGGTCCTGCTTATAAAAAGCAGAACCAGCAAGCATAACAGGTAAACTAGTATTGGATATGACCTAAAGCAAAGAAAATTAGAAGAAAAGCAGACTGTACCAGCATCAAGCATTTCCCAATTTAGAACAACCTTTAGAAGGGACTCACACAAATTATTAACAAATAGGTTTTCTGGTATCTTCATAGGACAGTAGTTTACTGGCCAGGCACATATATTATAAATAAACAAAGAATCCAGGATGCTGAAATTTACACAGTACTTAAAGGATTTAATGTAACAGAGGTGTGTGGGACATGGGAAGAATACTTAACTTATATAAATATATTCAAATCTCAGCAAGAAATATAAGAGCCCATGCACACAAGACAGTAAATTGAAAAAACATTTAAGACTTGACTTTTCCTTTCAACAGCACTGACACCTGAATTCTGGAAATTCAACAACTTACAGTATCTCAGACCAGTCCTTCTCCACACAATCTATATGTACTGAATCATATCAACATTACGCAGCACATGAACAAGCAGCAGATGCATCAAGGGAACGGGAGCTATATGTATCATGTGGCCTGCCCAGTTAAAGGCAAGTATCAGAAAAGTTGTTTCTGACACAGGCAGAGATACAATCAAAACAGCCAATTGTACACCCATCATTTTCAAGAGTTAATCGGCAGTGTGGGAAAGGGGAGCTTTAGATAAAAATTATGCACCCAGTCAAGAAGTGACAGAAGCAGACATTTATCTTTCAAAAACTGGGTCCGTTCTGGACTGGCCTTGATGCACATGCAGTACATTTGTTTTCAGAATGCAAGATTAATTGGGAATGTCTGCACTAGTGTTTCGATTTCCATATTTGTGATGGATGATCAACAATACAACTCCTAAGAAGAAGCATATGGACCCAACAGTGATGTAAGCAATTCCCAGAAAGGGATTTTTCCCTCCCATCCACGAGATGGTGCTTAAGATCATTCTTTTTCGTCCATCAAAACTGTGTACAGGATAATCTGAAAAACATTAAGGAAAACAAGCAGCACATTTCCAATTCTAGCTTTACGTGGTCAGGCACATTGAAATCTTGGATCATTTCACTCAGATTACAAATACAAACTGCTGCCTTTGAATACTGGAAGTGAAAATATGATACATTTAGCTGTTCTTTTAGGTGAAGACTAATCTGGGCACTGTCAGCTACTCCAAGAAAAATGCCATGTTAGAACGATGTTAACCCCTTTTAAGGGCAGAGTAAATGCACAATTATGTAGGGTTTTGAAAGCAGGTTCAACAAATGGAAGAAAATCTAAATTTTAGCTCCTGAATATATTTTTTATACAAATATTTTCTTTATTCAGTTTTATATGCGCTCCCAGAGGTCTGCAGCAAAGGAGAACACTGCAGTAGCTATTTAAAAATAATCATTAAGTGCTTCTGAATTCTAAGAATTGGGTAACTATGACAACCCTTCTCTGGTCTCCTGCACTCCCACCTAGTCTTTAGTTTGTCCAGAATAGAATGAGGAACCTCCACCTGATCCACAGCTCTGCCATTTTTCTGACTTCCAAAGTCAGTCTGCCCTTGATTACACATTGTCATTACACCTTGAAGGTACAATTCTCAAATTTCTAGCCTACCAGCTACCTCTGTTCATTCATTTTTCCTATGCTTCCCTTAATTCCTTTACAGCACCCAAGCAATCAAATTTCCCTCTCTCATTAGGGAGCTGCTAATTCTATAAGAACTCACACAGAACTAGAATACGGTAATAGTCTACCATATTCTCACTACCAGTTTTCAACCACTGCTCAATACCGTTTTTTTAAAGAGAAAAGGCTAGTTCAAATTGAACTTGCACAAATACATGCCTGTGTAATCCAGCTAACGCCCTCAGCCACTTTCAGAGGTTTTTCAAAGGATACTGTATGCAATATCCAGAGAGTATTTTCCAGCCTGTAAGGTAGGCTGTAAGTTGTTCTTCCTTTCAATGAGACGATACAGCTTACGAAATGTTGGCAGAGCAGCAGTACGCATCCACACAATGAAGTCCTCATTGATAAAGCCGTTGTTGTCAGGCTCAGAGTCCAGCATATACACTGGCTTGGGCCAGTTTACAGGTTTCGTTGTGCCTAGGATAAACAAACAAAAAAACCCCAACAAACACTGAAGTATTTCAAATACAGGGCTAAGTAACACACTGGCTCATCAACATTCATTCAGGTATTACAAAAACACATACTAGGCTTTTGAACAGAATGAACAGACAGGTTAACTCACTACGATTTCAAGACACTGGGGCTGTTTAAGAACTTTTAATTTGCAGCTTAAACAGTTTAATTTAAATAAATAAATGGCTTAATTTACTCTCATGACAGCACTGTCCAATTGTTTAAACAAATTTGCCTCCCCTACACATTTACATAGCTAGGAAGTCTTGTCTCAAAACATTACTTAGTGAGATAGTTCTCCATTATGATGACAGCTCCTCTGTTCACTTGTTAAAAAGAATTTGACCATCACTTCCTGGACCATGAGCATATAAAATTATGTACAATATTATAGATTATGCCATACTAATGCTTTTGTTAATCTTATTGGAAATACAATTCTACATTATATTAGGATAAGGTATCTGCTTTTCCAAGGGCAGCATCGCATTAGTAACATGCAATTTGGCTGTGACTAAGCAACAAACCACATCAGGTTAAGTCTGAAATTACTGTATACACTGAATAAACACACACCTTAGAACCCTGAGGAAGACTATTTTCAGACATTTGTAGCCAAAGAAAATTCTGATTTACCAAACTGTATTTAACCTAATAAATGAGACACATATCAATCACTTCTAATCATAAAAAGGAATCAGTTTTGTGGTTTGGGTTTTTGTTGGGTGTTGGGGTTTGGGTTTTGATCATTTTTTTGATTGGTTGGTTTCTTTTAAAAAACTTTGCACAATTTAGTAGCAGAAAAATTTAAATGGAATCTCTGTGTGAGCTGGATTAAAAAACCTGCAAGATTTCAAGTTAATTCCAAGCATTATTGCAGTTGTGCTGGTTTTGGCTTGGGCAAAGTTATAATTTCTTCACAGTAGCCTGTATCCTGCTGTGTTTTGAATTTGTGATGACAACAGGGTTGGTAACATGCTGATGTTTAATTTATTGCTGTTTTTAATTTACCATGTGTTTACACAGCCTCAAGGCCTTTTCTGCTCCCTCACAACAGCAAAGAGGCTTGGAGTGCACAAAAAGTTGGGAGGGGACAGAGCCAGGACAGTTCACCCCAAAAGGGATATACCACACCATATGGCATTGTGTTCAGCAATAAAACTGGGCAGGTAGAGGCAGGCAGGGGCTGCCATTGCTTTGGGACTCAGCTGGAAGTAAGCAATTGTTTACTTTTGCTTCACTTGTTTTTCTTCTATTTTCCTCTCTATTCAACGGTTGGGGTTTTTTGGAGGGGGTGGGGGCTAAGGTTTTGGTATGTTTGGAGGGTTAGGTTTTGGGGAGGAGGGAGACTTGAGATTTTTACCTACAAGCTTTTACTTTTCCTATTCTCCCCCAGTCCCACTGGGCAGGGGCACCACTGTTAGTGAGCAACTGTGTGGTGCTTAGCTCCCAGCTGGGGTTAAACCAGGACAGCAGTGCAGATACTGGGCTCTTCTCAGTATTCAAGAAGGACAACAAAAATAAAATAAAAAAAATATTTAAAAAAAAATTACAGTAAAGGTAAAAACCACTTTAAGACTTCCATGTGAAATTTGCAGCTTTCACTATTTAAAGACAACCTTTATAGACAGCAGAGATTCCTTAGCTTGGATTTCTTCAGAGAACCACAATATTTTATTAACACAATTCAGTACAATGTTGTCAGTGAGGTAAAACTTGCTGGAATCAAAATGTGTTTGAAGAGCTCTGTTATTCTTAAAATGTTTGGGTTTCTGGTTTTTGTTGGTTTTTTGTTTGGTTGGTGGTTTTTTTTTACCTTGGAAAAGTGCAGTTAAGTTATTTCCATCTCCTGTAGGATTCCTGAACTTTACATTTTTATCTGTCCACCACGCAATGCCTTTTTTAATCAAAGTAATTGGAGTCCTTGTGTCATTATCAATGCGGTACAATTCCAATGTATCTAAAGAGAAAATCAAATTAGAAAACCAGCTGAGGAAATCTCCAACACAGATGATCCTGACAGGCAGTTAAAGTATAACTTCCAGGAGAACAAAGCAAAAAGCGGACAAGGCTTTTATTACCTGCCTACCACAAGCACAAGCTTCTCTATAAGAACCAACCTACCTGAGACAGTAGTGTATTTTCCATATATTTTATCTACGTTTCTACTCATAGCAGTAACAGCTTCTCAGAACAGGTATTTCCATCCTCTGTGTGCTATCAGATTAAATTAGCTCCCATAGAAATTTTGGAAAAAGCAACAGCAGTACAAGGTATTTATTTAATTCTATGAATGAAAATGTGTTAATTCGAGACAAATAAGCCCAAAATGTCTTTACTTCAAATAACTTGCAATACAACACAAAACATACATTAGATCACAAAACCATCTAAGTGATAAGCTTGAAAGTGTTACCATACCATTAAACATACTGTTGGCAATAGCTCCACAAGGAGCAATGGGTTTGTCCTCATTTGTGCGGTAAGGCTCGCATTCCTTACTGGGATTCTGAAAGTTAGTTAAAATGAAAAAAGGCAGATGAGTCTGTGCTAGTTTAACCAACTAACCTGTTCTTTACTGCAGTACCTCAATAATGTGCACATCATAAGTGTACCACAAAATACTCTTTTCACAAGTGAGGCTGTTTACAAATACTACAGCATTCAATACTAGTTAGCATGATTGATTTTTCTTTTACAAACAGGAACAGAATCTGAATAAAACATGAGTAATGTCAGAATCCCATCATGGTCATACTAAAAATAAGGCTTTTCTTGGAAGCTATTAGATTTTTTTTCCTTTTATCTTTTAATAGAAATAATTTTCCAACATGCAGTGCTCAAGTATTCTCTTATTAAAGGCAGGGTGTTTAAGTATGCATCAGTGTTATAGAAAAATAAGACTATAATAAGAAACCAAGCATAACATAGAAAACAAAAGGCTGCAAGGACTCCAACAGCATGCCAAATACTTTTCCGCATTAAAAGTCACTCCCCAAACCTCATGTCAGTCATGCAGCTTCTTGAAAATCTCCACTTTCTTAAAGTTTACCGGTAAAAAGGGAGAATCATTCTTGCTGGAGCAAGAACACAGCTGTATTTCCGCTCTTCATAAAGATCAGGAAAAGGAGAGGTCTGGCCCTAAACATTACACAGCACCCTGAACAGAATGCACAGTACTGATAATTTCCAATATCGCTGACATTCAGTACTGAACCAGAGTCTATAGAATGGATACATTTAGCTGCAATACTCAAACCAACTGCTGGGCAACTGGGTATTTTATACTGAAAGCAAAAACTTCAGACAGAATGTATACAGATAGATACTACTGACTGAAGATAAGACAGCTTAAAACTATTCAAATTTGAGCAGTGACTGGAGTACTGCATTGCTGTTTGCATAATGAAATTACAAACATGAAATTTTACTGTATGTTACACACACTTTTCTGTAAATAAAATACAAATTCCCTATGGCTGATCTTCTGTTATGCAAAAAAAAAAAAAACCTGAATACCTCATAAATACTGCTATATGGTGATTTATGCAAGAGTCAGAAGTTAGTTGCTTACTAATATCCATGCACAAATACCTACAAGTAGTGAACTGTTATCTCCATTTAGCTGGCTGTCATCTCGAGATTTCACATAACGACGATGGTTTTGATAGAAGTTGGAAAGTCCATAATACATGAATACATTGCTCTACAAGAAGTAAGATGGAGTTTTCATTCACATAAAGCTTGTATTTTAACCTATTAAACTCTGTTTACTTTACAGCAACATTCATTAAATAGAAGCCTTGATAATTTTTTCACACTGAGTATGTAAGAGTACTATCCTAACACAAGCTGGCATCGTGAAGTCAGTCTAAACATGCCATTAATTATCAGAATGGTATTCAGCAGCACCTAACACCAATGTTGTTCAGTGTTAAGCACATGTACCCCGTTATGTGCCTCCAATTCCTCAGAAAGCACTTGCTGTATTTCCAGTTCTTGTTGGATTGATTTTTTGTTAATTGTGCAGGAGTAACTGATGTACTCACCAGCTGTATGGCATATAGGGTAAATCTGAGTGTGTAAAACACAAACATTAAATGGAATGTTGCATATTTCCACATAAACAGAGGCACTAAAAACCACCTCATGCCACACTACTGAAAAGGACACAAAAATTAGATCCACGTTCACAGGAAAAATAGAAACAATACTTTCAAATAGGAAAAAAAAGAAGACTTAAGAGTGATACAGCTTTCCTACCAATTAGGATATAACCCATACAAACTGTTATAATTTCACTTTGCATACAGGGTAGCATACCTCAAATGAATGTTCCAGTGTGAAATTGATGGTGCAAGTACAAGGTGGGGTGCTGTCCCAGGACACATTTAGACATTTGTTGCAGGGACTGGAAGGCTCTGTTCCTGTATAGTCAATCTATAACAGAAAAAAAAAAAAAAGGAAAAAAAAAAGTCATTACTTTACAATGGGAAAGGAAATTAAAATGAGTTGATGTGGCAGTTGTTTTGCAACCTTATACCCTAACACCAAAAGGATGATCTCCAGAGGTCCCTTCCAAGCTGAAAGACTCTGTGATGCTACCTACACACTCAATTTCAGCCTCAAACAAATTTAACACTGATGTAGGCCCTTACTGTTGTGGGAAAACAAAACACATATGCCAAAACACAAGCAGCAGACACTCCAGACAACATCATACTTCCGAACACACACACACATACACTATATGCCAAGCAGATCTGAGCTTCTACATGGTCTCCAGAAAGCTTAAAATCTTTAAAGCCTAGATATTTAATAGAAAAAGTCTGCATTATATAACTTGCTTTGCTGACCATTTTTAGCAATATAATTAAAGATTAAAAAAAAACCCTCAAACCAAACAAAAAACAACCACAAAAAAAATCACTTTATGTCCAAGAACTATTTTAAATAGGGAACATTAAGACACTAATACTATTTTTCCAGGGATGGTAAAATACTAGATGGACAAGAAAGATGATCCTTGTTAATCTGGCTTATACAATATAATCTTATACAGCGTAGTTCAAAAAAAGCCATTATTTGAAGCCTATACATATAGGCTACCTGGGCAGTATGCATGACATATTCCTGCCCATAAACTTACCCTATATGTATTTCTATATTTCTATGAACTTCCTATTTAGAATTCAGACTCAGGTCACTGCAGCACATACCAAGTTACAGTAACAAGCTCTTTAACAGCACTTTCATTTAAACTACAACACCTATACAGTTTCATGAAAAGCTGCTGTGAATTGTTTGCCCCGATTTATGCTTGCAGTGAAATGCATCAACTGGAGTGATTTATGATCTGTCCTAGTTATTAACGTTAGCAAAAACAAACATGCAGTTTCAAGGTTCAAGGAACAACTGAAGCTTATTTTCCTCTGGATCTTCTTCAAGGTCCCTCTTCCTGCTATGTCTTCAGTATCTATTAAGCTGCAACTTGTCCCTCAGCACCTTTATTAGCATCTGTTCTGCTGCCAGACTTCTGACAAATGAGCCTAGCGCAAACGAGTCAGCTTCAGAAGCTATTAGCTGGCAGAGAGAGAGAGAGAGGATCACAATCTCTGCTTCCTTTACTGAGCAAGGTATTGAGTTTATGCTGATCTAGAAATAGCAGCAATCCTGAATGGCTTTGTGTAGCTACAGCAGACCGACCGACCACCACTGCTCTCAACAAACAACGGAGCTCATTTGTTCAAGGCTAACTCAGTACAGCTTTTTTTGCTGCTACAATAAGCTTAAGCAAGCACTTAATTTAAAAAGAACTTAAACCTATTTCCTGAGCTAGTTCTCCAGTGTGTGGAGAAGTTTTAGATCAAGAACAAACTTAAATACTCCAAGGCTGAAAAAAGATCTAAAGACTTCACTTTTAAAAATATAATTGACTGAATTCTGTGGAGCATAAAATTGATGTATACTGACACAGAACCACACTTTTGACCACTGCAATCAGCTTCAATGCTACCCAAGAGCTTTCCCATACAGTAACTGCAACAAGTGGTTTTTTTTCTGCATCCACATTTACAGGTTTCATTCAACCTAGTACTTATTTAAAAGGATAGAGGTACCTGTCTTCATCTCTTGGCAAGACAACAAAACCAGAATCTTGAGATACAAAGTACTAACTTTGAGGTCCACAGCAGGAACCCATCTGACCCTGCGTTCTGTCCCTAGCTGAGTATGACAAACTGACACAGAGAGAGCCCTTCCCAACAACCCCTAACCAAAGGACATTGGGTACATCCAAGTTATCCAGCACCAATGGCTTTTCAGGAAGCTGCTTTCTTTCTCAGTCTATTTACATGTTTGCAGTATAGAAATAATAACTATTGCATATATATATTCTCCAAACCATTTATGATTTTATAGATTTCACATATTTATCCTACTCTGGCAACTTCTTGTATAAAAGGCATCCAGTAATTCTGGTCCTCTATTAAGCTTTGTATCATTTTTGAGATGGGGCTACCCAAACTGCACACAACACTGAAAAAATATGCAACAGTCACCTGTTTCCTTTCAGTTCTTCATTCCTGCTCATGCTTTCAAGTCCACCTGGCTTTTTAACTACGATTACACATTTCACAGCAGCAGTCACAGCACAATTATCTTTTTCCCACACAGTTAATGTTCTGGATATTCCTCAATTTTTATCACTTATTAACATATGTGATAAATGCCAACTTATCTAAAAACAAAACAAAAACTTATAAAAAAGCTTTTTTTTTTTCCCCTAAAGAAAAAAAGGAAATACAGAACACTCACCCTTCCCCTTTAACAGGACAAAAAGACACATCTACACAGCAATACTGATTTCCAACCAAAATTAACTACTTTTCATGAGAGAACCATAAAAATGCCTGTTTATACCTTTTCAAACAGTGAGAAAATGCTAGAGAAAAAACAGCACAAAATCTCTATAATTCACTTAAGCCTTTGGAAATCTTCCACATTTGAATGCAAGAGTTTATAAAGGAAATCAATGGAAAAAGCTACATTTTGCTGTTCAGTCCTTGCACGTGTACAAGAACAGTACAGTTCACAGAGATCCTGATGGCTACAATATCTAGTTCCAGGAAAGTGTGATTTGAACTGCACAGAAATACGTATTTCTGGTGCATAATTCTTATTCAATTCCAATACAGTAAGTTTACAGGCAAGTATCTATGTACAGACATACACTTAACAACTATGCTACTGTCTAGAAAGTAAATACCTCTGCTTCCTCCCCCAACTACATTTTTAAAAGAGCTTAGTCACTGCATCCAAATTCTGGATGCCTTGTCTCCCAGAGCTAAATTTACAGCTACTTATGAATAACATTTGGAGGTTACTAACAATCTAGCGCATCAACAGGGACACAGCTCAACATACAGGTGACAGTAGTGTCTTATCTGTATCCCTCACTGGTGTTTAAGGCCCAAACACTGGCCTTTAAAATGCTTAATCTACATTTTGTTGCTGCAACTGTAAAGCCTTTTTTTTTTACCTCCAAAATTCAGCTGCCTTTAAAATGATAAGCTCTGGATTTCTGAATAACAACATTTGACAAAACATGCATGAGGATTAGAAAACAGAACCTAAGTTTCCCCATTCTTACCTGCATTCCCAGACTGTCTGATCATACTCTCAAAAGTCAAACACTCTGTTCCTCCTGTCCTCACAAAAATGTTCATGGTATGGCTTGTGAGAGCTTCATGTGAGGTGGGTGATATAAGAGTGAACCCACTCAGTAAAACAAACAAAATAAACCCTTTCTAAACTTGAATACCTTGAAATTAGAAAGGGTGGAAGGCCAGCACCTGCCAACAGGTTTCCAAATACAAACTGCTACTATTGCTTTATACATGCAACCCATTGCATAGTGGAGCAATCACGGCTCCCCGCTGCCTACAGATTCTTGTAAGGCACATTAGGTGGGAACATCCAGTTTCTGCCTCCTACTGGAGCTTTTCAAGAGTACATCACCGAGATGCTTAGCAACATGCTATATAAGAATTCCATACACAGATTCCATACAGTAATATAAATGCAGGGTATAATATATTAACAATATAGGCACAGGAAGTCACTTGGTTTTGGACTCATAAAACTGACGTATTCCCTATCCTTATAGATAAAGGAAGAGCCAGTCATAATGAAAAATTAAAGGCAATACATTGATCCAACTGTATTTACCGTACAAACATTAGTTTGTAAACTAAGACTTTGTATCGCTTTACTAGAAACGGCTATTTTAAATGCAATTGTATAAAAAAAAAACCAAAACACATTGTTAGCAAGGATTACTTTTTTTACTTCTCTCCCTTGAGCATCCTGTTAAAAACATGTGACTGTATTTACTTTAAATATGGCCGTAACATGCAGTTTAAAAGTCTACATGCCCAGGACAACTTGGTACTTGTATCAAATTTCAGATGTTCTGCTTACCCTCAAGAAGCAATTGCTTTTTAAAAATATGCTTACACAAAATATTTGAATACTGCAAAATACACCCCAGCTTTGGTTTTTACACTTCTCCTGGACTGTAATTTTAGTTCTTAACCTATCAGGAAAGGGAACCTTAAATTCGTTTAACATTTTTGACATTTTAACAGGAATATGAATATATACCATTCATTGCCTGCCCCAAAATTTCTTTAGTTAACGTAGTTAACGGGGCTTCACTGCCACATGGATACCACTAGCCAAGCCACTGTCTTGAACACTACTTACACAAAAGTGACAGCTCACACTGATTAACTAGAATGATTTGATCCACAAGAATTCGTATTCTCCCATACAGCTGTCCATCAAATAACACTTCCCCTCCCCCCAACAATCAATCTTGGTCTCATTAGCCAACTGAAACTAATCAAGGGATGTCCCTAAGCCACCTGGGTTGTTTCTTTACCACACAAAGTGATTCTGTTATCAAATGGACCTAACCGTGATGTAGTTTAGCTTTCAGCTAATGCTCAGCCAGTTTTCCAGCAGTGGTGTGGTTAAATGATCCAGTTTTTCCAAGTATAATTATGAAAAGGCACACTCTGTGACCTTTGCTAAATTTAATCCAGACACCACGGTCTCCTGTAGAGCACCTAAAACATTAAATCACTAGCACACGTAAGAACTATAGCAATACCTTCAACCAGGTATTTCAGGACAAAGCTTCGTCCTGAAACTACAATTACTCTGGAACATCTAAAGATACACAAGTCATTGCTACAAGCTATCCCAAGGACGACGCACGTATATTTCCTGTACTGCTGAAAACAAACCTTGCATCGGGTTTTGTTGATTAAATACCGGCCTTAAGCTCCCTGGAAGTTCACTCAGGAGCACTAACAAAGCCACACTCTGCGCGGAAAGTAGATACCCTAAAAGCTCAGTGCCTGCTTGGGTAATTAACGGACGGCTTTATAAGGAGAACAGACGTTAAACTGAACCGAAAAGCCAGGGCGAGGTGTCCGCTCATCACAGAAACCACCTCCGTGTCCCGCCGAGCACCTGCAGGAAGACACGGCGGCGGATTTCGCAAGGAGACGCGTGCCGCCATCAGGAAGACGTCCCAAACACCTCTCGCCCGGCCGGACCCGGCCTAACGCACCCACAGCCAGGCCCGGGCCCCCGCCGCCGCGCACCTCGTACTCGCGGATGTTGTTGGAGGTGACGAAGATGCCGATGCCGATGGGGATGAAGATGAGGCCGATGATGAAGAACGCCGGCAGCACCGTGCCCGCGGTCAGGATGGGCTGCCAGGCGGGCAGCCGCTGCTGTTTGAACGCCGTGTTGTCGGGCTTGCGGGTCTTCACGGCTCCGCCGCCCCCCGCGCCTCCCGCCGCCATGCCCGCGCCGCCCGAGGGGTGTCCGTCCGCCTCCTCCTTCGCGCTGTAGTTCACTGCCATAGCGCGCCACAGAACGGCCCCCGCGCTGCCGCCACCGACCTGCCCTGCGCGTGACCGGAGGGCACCGCGCCTGCGCGCTCGGGCGCGGGGGGCGGGGCAGAGGGAACGAAGGAAGGAAACGGCAAACGAGCGGACGCCGACCCACCGCAACCTTCCGGGTACAGCCGCGGGCACGCCGCGCGCATGCGCATAGAGAGCGGCGCCGGTGCTCCAGGAAGGACGAGCCGCGCGTGCGCCATTCCTCTTTCTCCTCCCGCCCTGGGGGGGAGGGGGGGGGAGAGGGGGCGCATGCGCAGTAGCGCTCGGTGGGCTGGCGGTGAGGGAGCCTTTCACTGCCCCCTTCTGGCGTTGCCGTGCCTCGTGAGGCAGTTCGGGCTCCGCCGCCGGCTTGTGTCACCCGTGTGTCCCCGTGTGTCCCCCGTGTGTCCCCCGTGTGTCCCCGTGTGTCCCCCGTGTGTCCCCCGTGTGTCCCCCGTGTGTCCCCGTGTGTCCTCCGTGTGTCACCCGTGTGTCACCCGTGTGTCCCCGTGTGTCACCCGTGT
The DNA here is from genome assembly GCA_039877255.1 of Loriculus beryllinus. NCBI lineage: Eukaryota > Metazoa > Chordata > Aves > Psittaciformes > Psittacidae > Loriculus > Loriculus beryllinus. The sequence continues at coordinate 5,561 of JBCJKH010040441.1, read as the reverse complement.
GTCACCCGTGTGTCCCGGGGCCGTAGATAGGCTACCCCGGCCGGCAGCGGCAACCACCTCTGAGCAGAAAAGCCTGCAGCCTTGTGACCCCTCATCTCCTGCCTTCCCACAGCGTCTGAAGAGGGCTGCTGGGAAAAGGCAGCAGCCATGGGGTCGAAAATGGAGATGTTAACTGCAGCTTCCTGATCTCAGGAACAGCACAGATGCCAGGGTAGCAGTGTAGTAACACAGCAAGGTTGTGAGAGCTTAACTTAATGAAGTTGCTTATAGTAACCACCACTATAGGGAGATTTTCGCACTGTCTTCCGGCTGTGTTGTCAGGAGGTATGTGAGTGAACCGCAGTGCAGTGAATGCACATACAGATGTTGCTGTCAGAGTTGTTGCTTTTTATTTCCCTTGGGAGATAATCCTGCTTCAATTCATTAAATAGTCACCATGTGGAAAGCAGTGTGCGTTTGTATCCCAGAATACCTGTTTTGTCAGGCTCAAGACATTTATTAGTTCATTATTTACTGCTCAAGCCAGTGCAAAATTCAAAGTCCATGTTTCTCATTTTATTGGCTCCTTTGCTTTAAAGTTTGTTTTTAGGACTCTGTAGCCCTTTTATTATACAGCTTGTAGCCAAAATGCACTTTTAAAAGTATTTATGTATTTTCTTGATTTTGTGGGAAAAAAAAAAATACACAAAACCAAACCAAAAAAAACAACCCAACGCAAGCTATTTAATTAACCAACTTTGTAAGCGTGTAATCCGGTCTGAGACTTTTTAGCTGCCCAGTTTCCCTAAAATAGATGCCCTCCGGTTCTCTGAGGAACCGAAAGTTTCACCAAAGACCACTTGGGGGGAGCAGTCACTTGTGGCAGTGCCGCCCTTTTGTGGAGACTCTAAAGACCTGGCCTCGTTACGGTAGGAAATATGGGCATTAAAACTTAAGGACTGGTTTGGTGCCTAAATAATTGCATAAGGTTCAGAAATTAATCTTACTCCTTGTGGAATCTGTGCTAAAGCTGTATCTCTTTCCTACTTAATCTTTTCCATTATCCTGTGGCCTTTACCTTTACCTGTCTCCCACTAGCTAAGCCTCTTGTTACTGCTTTCAGCCTTTTCTTTATTACCTTTCGTTTCCAGTTGCCACCTTTAGTTATAGGAACTGATGCAGTTAAACCCGCTAATATTTAGAACAGGAAAGGCAAATAAAATGCATTAATGGCCAAATAGATTACAGGGAGCAAATGTACAAAACTTAAAGCATTAAATATGAAGTTTTCAACTTGAATGTTTTTGTTCAGAAGAAGAGGTAAAACCCAACAATTGGCAGTAGGAGGTGGAACAGTCAGGGCAGTAACCTCTATTTTTCATCTGTTTTTCTACACTAGAGATGGTTCTACAAAACACTTCTGTCTCTCTGATCCAATTATGTTTCACAATGAGGCAAAAAGGAAAGTCACTGGCTGTAGAGTTTTCTTTAGAAATCAAAGTATTTGAGATTTTTTTAATAGATTGAAATATATTTTGTCACCTATAATTATACTAAGGTGTATACAACATATAGTATTCTAATAATAATACTATATAATTATTCTATACCCAGAGGTCTTTCAATGCTTTTTAGACAGTAAGAGATCTTTAAGAGAAAAGTTGATCTTGTACTTGTTTTCAACTGCTTAAAAGCTATCGATATGTATAGCCCAAGATAGCCTCTACATTATCTTCCTCTGAAAGCACTTCCTGATTCCTTTCAAATGACAATACCTGTAGAAATTAATCACATCTTTAGTCTATATTAACAGACTTCTTCCCAAGTGTGCCCAAAATATAGATTAATTATGTGGCTAATGCACTTCCTTTACTTACTTGCTTCAGATTCATATCCAAATCAGGTAATGTAAAAAAATTGACCAGGAACATAATTGCATTGAAGATGAAATACACCTGTCAAAGCACCCTTTGCACACCTGAGTTTTACCCTCCAGGTATTTCTATGAAATCTTCTAGCTGCTTGCCAGGTGTCAGATCAGGATTATTATTTCAAATGCACCATGACTGTATTTATGCTTTAAACAAACCTTTATTTTGTAGAGCTTAAAAACTTAATGTATTTGCATAACCGTAAATAAACCAAAAGGAAACAACTTACACTCATATGGAAGTTAGCTTTATATTAAAATCTAGACAAGGAAAAGTATTTTCTACATTCATTGGTACCTTTTAAATCTAGACTCAATTTCAGAGTAAGATTTTACTTATATCTTACTGATATCTAAAGGCTGAAGTTTGTTGCAGGCATGTCACTGTCACTTTCAAATAGTCTGCAGTTTCATTCCAGGTGAACTTAATGTAGTTCTGACATGGACAGGTTTTGATTTCCGAGTAAAGCTTTGAAAACAGAAGATCTGGGTCATTACAATGTTTGTTCTACTGCGCAGTAAATTGAAATGTGGCACATACTAAACTTCATTCACCTCATCTGTATTACTCTCTGAGAGCTGTAATTCTTGGCTCGCTCTAAAATATGATCTACAGACATAGCTGTGTTATTGGAATACATTGTGTGCTGTAAGGAAAAAGAATGCTCCTTAAAAAACTCGGTATACCAGGTAAAGTATAAGCTATACCAACAAAACAACTGTTTCGCACGGATAAGCAGCATTTGTTTCCATTACTCAATATAGCTCAATTAGCAAACTCTGCAATGCAGATCAACTCCAAGAAAGTTTATGCACGTCCCAGAATATCCTGCTTCTCTACAGTGTCAGCATTTGCTGCAGAACTTATGTCTAGAAGGAAAAGCAGCTCCCATGGCTCCCATGAAGATCAAATTGACTACACAGCAGTGCAATACTACAGCTTCAAAGATGAACTGACCTAGTCATCTCAGTGGGACGCCAAGTTAATGCACTTTGTCTGGTGTCTCAAAGTGTATCTCCTGCAAACAATACCGTTTTCCCTTCCAAAAAGCAGTTTCTCCCAGTAACTTCTGCAATTCAAAAATCTTCAGTATTTTAAGTATGTGCCAATGACTTAGATTAAAAATCATTAATTATGAAATGTATAAGGAAAAAAGACCCTCCCTGGGTTGTATCCAGCTTTATATATAATTCAGTCAAAAATCATTTGAAGTATAGCTGCCACAGAACTCTCTGGATGCTATTTGAAAAGCTGCAGCCACCTATGTAAAGTATGCCCTTCAGTGTAAGGCAGAGTGCACAGCATCTCATTTCTACAGTCATACTAGTTCAGAACTAAATATTCTGAACATACAATCAAACCAGAGATGTTTATTTCTGCCAGTGCAGTGAAAGGACAAGGTTAGAAACCATGAAGTCATTAAATGCCTGGTGATAGATTCCTCTCCATATCTTAACATCGGAATGAATTTAACTATGTACATCACTGATACCACAGTGAGATATGAGTCAGAAAAAGGAACTTCCAAAGCCATACCTTTTGTCCCTATAAGAAATACATATATGTGTACGGTCAGTCTTAAGAAATCAGAGTTAAAATACAAACACTTAGTTACATTTGCATAGTTGTGAAAATTTATTAGTTACAGTGTAGTGAAAATTAACTTTTTTGGTACAGGCAGAAATAAAAACATATATAGAAAAAAAAAATCACAGCTTTAAAAACTGGCTTACATTGTTTAAAATGAGTAAATCTGGTTGCATTTCAAGGCATTGGACTTTAATACTTAATTTTATGCCAAACCATCACACAGTGCAAGAAATATTCTGCAATAGTATAAATTCCATACAGCAGGCTTCAGAGTATTTAGTCTCACAGAATCTCGGTGGCAAAAACAAATGTGCTGAATACACAAAACATTGCTGAAGTTAGATTTTTCTTTCTTTACATAGTCTTTATTACAAAAATATCAAATCATGAATTTGACAGTGTATTCTACAAATAAATGCGCCATGAACAACAGGAATTGAAACTTTGGGACAGTTACTTTACAAAGTGTATTATAAAAATAAATTATATGGCAAACATCAAACAAAATCAAGCATGTGCCTTAGGCTTTGCAAATAAAAGTGAAATTCAGCTGGTAGAAAGACTGCTTCTTTCTCTTTGACTGTGTACTTTCAAAATACCAGCAAGGCCCTTGATTCTTAAAGCTCTACCAAGAAACAATATATAAAATCTAACGGAAGCAATAAGTACTTCCACAAATAATCAGTAGCACAAATGACCCTGGTGTTGATGGCAGAGGGCTTCTACAGTGTTCCATCCAACTGGCAAAGAGGGTAGTGCACACAGAGAGCATAGAGCGGGGGCAGTAACTCATCTAGAGTTCATGCACAACTGGTGAATGATGACACTCTCTAGAAGAAAAGAGAGCAAAACACTTGGGTTTATGGAAGTGCAAATATTTTACAAGTTACTTTAAAGAACACAATGTAATTGCAAAGCATTTTTTCTTCTAGGCAAGTCTCACAGGCTTACTCACACATCACTGGTTGATAAAACTCTCCTGGCTGATACTACAAAGAGAAACTAAATTAGTACCAGGCTAGGGCTTAGAGGGCCTTGGCTTCTACTTCAACGTCAAGACCATCATTTGGTGTTCATAGGGAAAAATAATAATAGAGTTGAATGGATTAAACCACAGGGACACACAAGTTCCGGTCCAACACCTGAAGAAGACCTGGATATGGGTCTCTTCTGTCCTCTCTAATCAAACCCATCCTAAACCTGCTGGCAATTTTGAAATGGGAATCAGGAAGAGGTATGGGGTTATTTCTCACCTAAATTTGTGTTAGAAACCTATGCTGGCTTTATTCAGCAAGTCTGCTTGAACTTTGCACTTTAATGGGGATAAATTTCAGCCACAGTACGCAAAACTAAGTGTTGGCATCGTCTTTGAAAGTCTGGGTTTAACTTTGCCTTGTGTGTAACACAGGAGATCCCTCATCCTGATTAATCTCTCAACTCTGCTGAAATACTAATGACCTTTCTTCTCTTCATCTATCTATATACACTGCGCTTACAGTCAACTTTTTAAGATAAGAATTTAGCTATCAATGACATTTTTTCTCTGCAAAGGTGTAATTTATGCATTTCAAATAATATAACTGTGCCAGTGTTAACTAGAAACATGCAATTATACATTTTTAGGCATACTTATTTTTTTAATTGAAAATAATTTTAAGATTCTTTCTTCTCTTAATAGTCTGAAGATTTGTCATGATTTACACAACCCAAGAAATTACACTAATTGTATCATTATTCCCTTTCACATTTAAATTTTGCCTTTGTCTGTTTCTTAACTAATATTTGCAAGATGTTTGATTAAGTTACATTGTAAGAAGGGGAAAAAAAAAAAATAAAATAATTTTCCGTGTACTCTTTAATGCCAGAACTTCGCCACTAGATGGCAGATTCCAGTGCTGCTTTTCTTACATGATGACTCAGAAAAGCAGGATTAAGGCAACGTTGAAAAAAGTATGTTAAGGCAAATGAAATAATAGAATTTCCCAGATAGAAAGTATTTATTTTCCCTATAATTTATCAATAGCAAATGATTTTCAACAATATATGTATACCAGTTCTACC